>CM062633.1:16623789-16812281 GCA_025617555.3 Puccinia polysora
GTAAAAATAAATGAAAATAAATCAATAAAAATGAAAAACAATGAAAACCTGAAGAAAACCAACTGGTTACCTTACAACTTAACTAGCCTTAAAGTAAAAGTGAAAAAAAATACAAGAAGTCTTTTGACAAGCCCTGAAGTAAAAGTGCCAAAAAAACAAATCTTTTGAACAGCCAAAGGATACAAGAAGTCTTTTTTACAGCCTCAAAGTAAAAGTGCCAAAAAAATACAACTATTTTGACCAGACCTAAAGTCAAAACACCAAAACAAAAAACAAGTTCAACTTGTGTTAAGCTGATCCCATCACAAGCTTACCACAAGTTAAGCTTGTGATGGGATCAGCCAAACACAAGTTGAACTGATTTAAAATTAAAATCTCATCCAAAACACTCATCATAATGATGTTAACTCAAAACACTCAAAATAATGATTTTCAAAATGTGATAACCCTTTATATTCATAGAATTAAAAAATCAGCATCAGAACCCAGACCTAAATGATGAAATTAATCTATAAGTTAGAATACAACTCAATTTGACCTTTTAGGTGATTAACCCAACAAGCTGCTTTTTTAGAAACCAAGGAATGGGGTTTGGAAACTATGGGCGGGATTGGCATTAAATCTTTCTTAAGTACAAGCTACACCCAATGGTAATTGTTGACAAAAAAATGAAAATAGGATCTGATTGTTCTTTTACACCCAATTTCATAGGATTCAAAGTACAACATGAATCCAATGAAATGAAACATCAAAAATTTGTTTTTACAGATTTTTTTCATGTTTTGATTGCATTTTTGAAGGGGTTCTAATGGCTCCAAAATTAGCAAAGATTTAGGTTGGGGGTTTAAGAACCCCTCCTATGGGGCTGCGCAGTCAGAATTAAAAATAAATGAATTCTTGAAATTTGCTTGAAATAAAGTATTTTTGCGTGAAATACAAAAGGGGTGCAACTGTGCGGCAATGTCAAAATTTTTCAACAAAAATTTGGATGTGTGAGAAAAATAATGCCCTTTAAATCAAAATGCAGTTGATTTTTAAGATGATCAACCCAACCAGAAGCTTTCTTTGAAGTCAAAGAAGAAGTTTTTGATGTCACAAGCAGCATTGGAATCATTTCTCTCTCAAGTAATAAATGGAAACAGTGGTTATTGTTAACAAAGAAAAGGAAGATGGCATCATATGGTTCTTTGAAACCATTTTCATAGGAGTTTCATTACAAAATGAAGCCAAGGAAATGAAAAATTTTTCCTTCCATAAGTGTCTGCTATTATTTGACCCATACCTAGCTTTGAAAGCCATTTTGAAGATGGAATCTTTTCATTGATGCCATTGACATCAAGCCTTTTTTCTATTTTTTCAACGCCTTTACTTCCACCAAGGATCTTATCATAGCACGTCTTATTTTTTGGCATTGTTTCAACCATTTCCTTCCAAAATTTAAACCATCCATCCTCATCAAACCCAAGTGATTTAGCCATGACTCTAAAACCACAATTTCCATCATCAACCCAATCCCAAACCCCACCCAAGAACTTATGTAAGTTCTTGGGTATTTGATTGAGGTAATCCACTTCCTAAACTCAAAATGTTTTCAGACAAAATTCTAAACTCATTAAAGGATTCAACACTCACCAAAGCTGAGCTTCTGTTTGACTGATCAATTTTGTCTTCTTCATCCTTCAAAAGGGAATTGGATTCCAACAGCACCAAACCCAATTAAATTTTAATTTCTTCAACTTAAATTTAAAATTCAGATGAAGACCCTGACTTGGACTATAAAAAATTCACAAACATTTCATAAAACCAAATAAATGAATCTTTCACAAAAGAAAAGACTTAAAATCATTTGTCTTTTCTTCTTTGGTGCCATTCTACTTCTCTTTGCCTGCTTAATTTCCTTTTCAACTTGTCCAAATCAAGAAGGATCTTGCCGTGTATCTGTCAATTTTGGAATTCCTCTTCTCAATTGCAAGCCTTCACTTCAATTCTTGGCTTTGATCAATAATTGGCCTTCTCCTTCATTAAGTTCTTCAAAAGCCCATGATAATCTTGAGAAAAATGATTCAAGATCATTGCATTGACTTTCTCATGTAACTGAGAATTTTTGAGCAGTTCATCAACATCAACCTTTAAAAATTCAAAGGATCAAATATTAGTCAAGTAGAAATCATCATTAATAAAGCATTAATCAAGAAGCCTTAATCACAAAGTGATTTTAACAATCCAACTTAAACCAACTTACAGAACTAGAACTGCAAGGGTCATAATCCAACCTCCACTGAGGATGAACATCTTCAGGCACAATGGAGCCTCTTGACACAAGTAGGTCACCTATTTGGTGGGAAAAGGGAAAACCCATAGTCATTGAGTATGAATTGGTGCACACTTCCCCATCATGGTTCGGCTTCAACTTCTCTAATTGTTCCCCAACAAGTTTGATTGCTTGTAAAGAAACCTTGTATTCCAATTGTAACAGTTCAGTAGGAAGACTTATTTCAATCTCTATTCAAGATTTTTAAGCAAAGCCTGAATCAATTTAATTTGATTGAAAACTGTTACCTCTAGTTTTCTCCAAACATCCAACATCTTTCCTGAAAATTTTGCAAGGAATTGTTTGAGATTAGCATGGGCCCCTTCAACCCAAGACATTTTTTTTATTTCCAAAGTCTGGGTTTTTTCAAGTCCAAGCTTCTACAAAAGTCTCTTTCATACAGAAGATATTATGATCCATATACTTGAGTACATCCTCATGGTCTAAAAAAACACTTTAAACAAGTCAAAATGTAAGCAACCCAATACTAAGAAGATTAAAATTAGAGGCTGTGATTTGGCACCTACTCTAAGTGCCGCATGATTCAACTCTGCCTCCTCCTTGGTTTTTCAGGCCCCATACTTAGCCCACAGAGACATAAAGCTTTGCCACCCTTCAATGTCATTATTGAAGCGCACTTTACAGTTTGCTAGTATTTTTTTAGAAAAGAGCAATGGAAAGCACTGTCTTGTTGACTTAGGGAATATTTTCTCTAGAGCAAGGATCAAAGCTTTTTCATGGTCTGTTGCAAATACTTTGGGAAGTCTCCCAGGATCATAAGCCAACTCCTTTAGCTCATTTGCAGACCAACTGTAGAACTCAAAAATTTCTCTTGTTATAAGAACAAGAGCTTTTGTGAAAGCTCTCTGGTTAGAAGTAATTCCTATGAAATGCAACTGGTTGTAAGTAATTCCTACCACGTGCAATAGGGTTATTTTTTACTTATTTGTCTTATAAGTACAATCCATCATAGCTATCTGATGGAATTGCTTGCAAAGCTTTAATGACTTGGGGTGAACCAAGAATAGGGACTCCAAGTGACCCTATCCACTGAATTTTGCTTGATGAACCCAACCTGAATTACCAAGTTGTTCAAAGAGGACCTCCATAACAATTTTCCCCTTCAGTTCTTCTAGAGCTACCATACGCTTAGTTTTATAGATTTTTTGGTGATCAACATATTTGCCACCATCAATCTTGCTAAATTTTATTTTTAGTTGAAGTGTATTGAGCCCATCATTCAAGCCTTCTTTTAGATTGTCTAAGGCTACCCCAGAGATTCTCCTCAGGTGAGGATTCCCTGAGGGGTTTGGGGATGGTTCATGGTTGTGTTGAGCATTCTTGTAGGAGATACGCCACAAGGGGTCCTGCTTTGTGAAACTTGCACGGATTACACACTTGCACCCAACCTTCCTTGTGTGTGTTTTCCTTGACTGTTTGGTGAGAAATTTCCCAGATTACAAACCATTTTTAACACAGGCTAAATCCACATATTTTTCACGCACTTATTTGAAAACTTTTAAAGCGTAACCGAGCTTCATTTCCCATGTTTGACAATATGTTTTTGCCTCTTCTCTAGTAGGAAAAGCTCTCACTGGAGGTTGGTGAAGTGGGTCTGTCATATTTAAATCGTTATATTGATGGCATGCCCTCCATCAGTTTCCAGTTTAAATCAAATTAAATAAGGAAAAGACAAGTAACATAAAATTTTACTCACCGCCAGAGGTCATGTCATTTTCTGAAACATTTGTTCCTCAATTGACACCCTTTATGAGAATGCAATTTGGGATTCCAATGATTCATTACCCACATCCTTTGTTTCTGCAGCTTTTTTCATTGCACTAATGTAGTCCTTGAATGGGGCCATGTGAAAAGTAGGGCTTGCCACTGTTCCCAAAATGCAAAAAAATGAAATTCCCCTTCAGTTTTCAATCCAAATTTCAATTGAACATGTTAAGATTGCATGGCCTGACTGTGGGACCGCGGTGCAGATACTCCAGATTTCCTTGTGTCCTCTTCTGGATCCCAATGGGGATTCTAGGAGGACAAACCCTTTTCCATCTCTTGAATCTTCTTCTCATTCTTTCTCTTTCATTGATTTCTCATTTTTATTATTATTTTCATCATCTAAAACCACTTCTTAAACCTCATCCCATCTTCTTGAAAGCCTTCAACATCTGTCTAACTTTCAACAACTCTCAAGCCACAAATCATTCAACTGTCCTACCAATTGCCTGTTAAGACCTCTTGTCCTTTGAGCCAACCTGAATAGCTCAACTCTAATCTCCAAACCTCCTTGTTTCAGTCCCTTGCTTCTGCTCCTGTCTCCAACTATCCCTACGTCCTATCTGCCTTGTCATTCTTCTCTACAATTCTCCCTTTGTAAACTTTTGGTCTACCTTTCTTCCTTCTTTTTTTTCTTATTTTTATCTTAGTTTTGCCTGTTCTGATTATTTTCATATAGTCTGCTGGTTCTTGTTATTGGAATAACCTTCATCTTCTTCTCACGGTTAAAAGCAAAAAGTCTCACCAAACCCAAAATGAATGAACTAGCAGGAGTGTCCAATAATTTTCACCAGGTAGCTCTCAAAGCCTCATTCAATGCAATACCTCCCCTAAATGAAGAAAACTATTCAATCTTCAGAGATAAAATGCTCATACTATTTGATCTCAAAGATATCAAGGATCCCATAACTAGGAACTCTGGTCAACTGTCAAAAAAAAAGATAGGGAAATTTTGAGCAATTATCCTCTCAAAATGAGACAGCATCATGCATGCCAATGTTTGACAAAAAGATGTTTGTTGAGTTGAAAACATTGGCGTAAGCTAATCTGGGCATAAATCACTTGCAGATTTTCTTCATCCAAAACCACTAATTGAGCAAGAGTTGTCAATCATTTTCTACACTCTCCATATAATGAACATGCCATTGAGGGGTTTGTCACCAAAATGTGTAAGTCAATCACTCAAATGACTGAAGTTGGAATAAAAATACCCAAAGATATCTTTGCCTACCTCATCTTGTTCAAATTCCCACCTCCACTAGAAAATCTGAAGCAACAAAACATGCACTTCAAGAAATTTGTGACTGTCAATGTGGTGTTCAATCATCTCATTCAATAAAACAACAAACCAAAGGCCCAAATTAAGGTTTGAAAACTTACCCCAGGAATACCTTTAGTGACTACTAAGTTCAAATTGGACCAAGACAACAAGAAGATAAGGCTCCAATGCAAGGAAGGATAGCACAAACCCAATGCCCCCCATCCCAAATCCTCATGCTTCCATCTTCATCCTGAGATTGCTCCGGAATGGTGGCTAGAGCAACAAAAATAGTGGAAAAACAAATTTAAGAAAGCTCCAACTATTAACTACCATGCTCTACTCACTCTCTGGATCAATGCAAGCAACCATCCAAATCTTCTTGTAGACTTGGGCTCTAATTTCCACATATTGAATGATCTCAAATTCTTTTTCTCCATCAAGCTACAAGATGATCCTGAAGAAATAAAAACTGGTAGGCTAGATGCAACTCTCAAAATCCAAGGAACAGGGACTGTGAGACTTGAATGGAAAGACTCCATTTTCTTTCTTGAAGATTTTGCATATGTTTCCAAAATTGTTGTCAACCTCAAAAGTCCTGGGCTCCTGGAAAAAAAGGGATGCAACCTCTCTCAGAAGAAGGATTGATTTTCAGTCTCAAGAGGCAGCCAGACGGTATTAAAGGGTCTAATCTGCAACGATATATTCTTCATCAAAAAAACTCAAACCATTGGCAAGAGTCAATCTGTCAATATGATGAGGCAAGAAAAAAATCCTTCACTATCAGACATACATAAAATGTACGGCCATGCTTCCCTCTCTACCTTCAAAACTATCACAAATAACTGTTTCTCCAAAGAAGAACTTAATAAATTTCAATGCAACAGTTTTGAAAAAAGCAAGATTACAAGATCTCCCTTTTCTGCAGTTTCTACCCATTCAAGCAAACTGTTAGAACAAATCTACCTTGACCTGATTGGACCAATCACCCCTCAATGAAAGTAGGGCCATCACTAAATTCTAAATCTTGTGTATAACTTCTCGGGCTACTTGGATTCCTTTCCTTTCACGTCCAAAGACAAAACCCCAAAACTATTATCAACATTCTTGAAACTGAACCCAAGAGATTGAAGTACTAACCAACCAAGATCTTCTCAGAAAAAGGGACCAAATTCACTAACTCCACTCTAAGATATTTTGCAAGTTCCAAGCACATAAAACTCATGACTTCAGAAACCTACCATTCTCAACATAATGGCCAAGCAGAGAGAGCCAACAGTACCATCATAGAATCTGCAAGAGCCACCTTTTCTTCCTCCAGACTAGCCACAAACTACTGGCATGTTGTAACAAGGAGTTGATGTTTTATGCTTAACAAAATTTGCAGGGAAGGTAACCGCCTGCCCCCTTGGGAGCTCACGTTTTACAAAAATATTCCTGCTAATTATTTGAAACCCATAGGGTCTCATATGTTCTATCTGTCAAGTTGGCTTCAAAAAGGACAAAAATTTGATGAGAAGGGATTGGAAGGAATTCTAGTTGGGTTCAATCCTCCTTTTCACTCCTACCTGATACTCAGCTCATCTGGCTCCATCATTGAAACAAAAAACTTCCAGTTTCTCAAGTCCCACTCCAACAACTTCCCTCTTCTCAAGTCATCCGGTCTTGACATCTTCTCTCAACCCAACCTTGAATTGATCAAATCTGACTTCTCCACACAAGAAAAACAATACATGGTGAGGGAGATAACCAGTGGAAATTACGACTCAGAATCTACTCAAGAAGAACCCAAATCTCCTCCTTCCTCTTCCTCTGAACCTCCCCATTCTTCTTCTCCACCACCATCTGTTACTGAACCAAATCAAAGGTCAAAAAGGGAAACTAGAAAGACCTAATGGTACAGTTTTCATCACTACTATGAACCAACATCCAACCAAGCTGCATGCAAATGTTCCAAGGGGCCTAAGTGGCAAAAAGCATCTGCGGAAAAACTGGAATCAATTGAATCCCAAGGAGTATGGGAAGAATACTATGGTTCACCAGACAAAATTTTAAATACCACCTGGGTCTTTAAACTTAAAGAGAATTGCCATGACCAACCGGCAAAATAAAAGTCTCAACTGTGCATCCAAGGCTTTGACCAGGTGCTCAGCGTTGAATATAATGAAACTTGGGCCCCCACTGAAAAACTGGGTTCTGTCAAAATGGCCCTAGTGTATGGGTTAAAAAAATGAGTTTTACTCAATTTGATGTGAAGGGAGCCTTCCTCCACGCTCTGCTCCACAAAACTGTCATCATACGAACTCTGGAAGGATCAAATCAAAAATATCCCTTCCTCAAACTCAAAAAGTCATTATATGGACTCAAAAAATCCCCTAAAAATTGGTACAAGACTTTAACCGACTGGATAAAATTGCAAGGCTATCATGAATCAACCAGCAATCCGTGCTTGTACCTCAATTTTCTGTCCAAAGAAATCATCTACTTCCATGTGGATGACCTTATCCATGTGGGGAATACCAGCAGTTTCAAAACCCAGTTCTTAAATTGCTTCAAGAACTCATTGTGCCAATCTCCAAACACAATCCTTGGAATGCTGATGGAATTAAAAGGTGACAAGATTCTTCTGATCCAGCCAAATCACATAGAAAGTGGGCTTGAAGAACTTGGACTATCCTCCTGCAACAACATTAATTCTCCATTGACTCAAAATCTACAACTTGAACCGGCTACACATTCCAACCACACTGAATTATCACAACTGAACATCAACTACCAATCAGCAGACAGCCTTCTCAACCACATCTCCCAATTTACCCAACCTGAAATTGCCTTTGCCGTCTCCAGCCTGTCCAGGTTCAACGCCAAACCAGGAATGACCCACTTGAGGGAAGTCTGTATGGTCTGGAAATACCTCAAAACTACAAGAGCCTCAAAACATGTTATCACATACAACCCGGAGCATGAATTTGTCTTTAGTTTCAGGAATGCTACTTGGTGCAACAATACAGCGTTTTGTAAGTCTCAAACTGGATACATCATCTTTCACTACGGCTGCCCCATTGTGTGGAATTCCTCAAGACAAAGAAATATTACTTACTCTTCCACAGAATCAGAGCTGAATGCACTTCTCAACAGTTACCTGGAACTCAATTGGATCACGCACCTCATAAACAAGGTACATGGACTCACTGGCATCAAACCAACGCTTTATATTGACAAAAAAGGTCTGGATGACAAAATAAAGCAATTTGGATCCCATTCAAAATCCAGGCATATTGACATAAAGACTAAGGGACTACAGGAGGACTATAATTAATCCCTATTAAATCTCTCTCTGATCCAGAACAACTCTATGGTTGCCAACTCTTTAAACAAGGCCTCAAGTGTTACCTACTTAGAAATCCTGCATGGTAGGGTGTTTACTCTCTCTATCAATCCTCACCCTTTGGAAAACAAGCTCACCAGTCACGCAGGGTGTTAAGATCGCTTGTCCTGACTGCGGGACTGCGGTGCAGATACTCCAAATTTCCTTGTGTTCTCTTCTGGATCCCAATGGGGATTCTAAGAGGAAAATCCTTTTTCCATCTCTTGACTCTTCTTCTCATTCTTTCTCGTTCATCTATTTCTCATTTTGATAATTATTTTCATCATCTAAAACCACTTCTTAAACCTCATCCCATCTTCTTGAACGCCTTCAAAATCTTTCTAACTTCCAACAACTCTCAAGCCGCAAATCATTCAACTGTCCTACAAATTGCCTGGTAAGACCTCTAGTCCTTTTGGCCAACCTGAATAGCTCAACTCTGATTTCCCAACCTCCTTGTTTCAGTCCCTTGCTTCTGCTCCTGTCTCTGACTATCCCTATGTCCTATCTGCCTTTTCATTCTTCTCTACAATTCTCCCTACGTAAACTTTTGGTCTTCCTTTCTTCCTTCTTCCTTTTCTTATTTCTATCTTGGTTTTGCCTGTCCTGATTCTTTTCATATAGTCTGCTGGTTCTAGTTATTGGAATAACCTTCATCTTCTTCTCAGAAAAAAAGTCTGCTCACTTTCAAGTTTAGAAAGATTAATTTTGTGGGATTTTTATTTGAAGTTTCCTATAGTATCAATTTAATTTCACTTTAATTTCACTTTAGTGTCACTTTATGATTGCTAGGTGTGGTCCAACACTCCCACATAGTATGGGTTGATCCCAAATTTGTGTTGATGAAACCTAAATGTGCTCCAGAGGGACCCAAAAAGTTTGGAAAGACTCCGGGGGGGCTGTACGGGGCTGTAAACCCCCCATAAATGGCTCAAATCCGCCGTGTATGGGGGTACACAGCTTGAATACACCATTTACAGGGGGTATACAGCCTCCCGGGGGTGCGCATGTTTGTGACGGCCCCTTGGGGGCTTGTATGGGCCCCCACGTGTCCATTGGGCTGAGTAGGGCCCAAAACAACTTACACACAGCGGGGAGTTGTGAATTTATCATCACCCCAAAAAAATAATAATAATAATAAAGGAGTTTGCAACCCTGTGGGGAAGTGCAAGCCGTAAACAGGGTTGCGTGTGTCTTTCCTGAAACCTTTGGCCCATTTGGGGCAAAATAGCGTCAAAAGAGCTATTTCAGGGGGGAATTAGGGGTACCTAGACACCCATGGACCACATTTGAGGGCCTTCAACCCAAATTTGGGGATTCTGCTTACATTGTGGGACTTTTGGACCGCAAAAAGGAACTTTCAACTTAAATATTCTGCCTATTTGTAAAGCACAGCCTTGTCACAAACTTTAAACATTAATTGCTTGTCAGATAATTTTATTTTTCTTAACCCAAAAGTGAGCAGAATTTGGAGTTGTTGAAACAGTTGGATTGAATAATAAATTGACTTGGGATTTTTTTTTCATTATGGGAACAGTGGAAAGCCAAAGCTCCCCTGGTTAAAACATGGTTGCATTAAAGGACTTAATTGAAATTTTTTTTAAAAAAGCTTTGGCAGAATCTAGGTATTTGGGTAGGTATTTGGAAAAAAAAAAATGGGAAACCTCAATTGCATCCTCATCTAGGGTTAAAATTGAGGAAAAATATGTTTCCCAACTGTCATTGACCCAAGCTGGTGGATTGCATTTCATATGCCATTTGACTGAGACTAATTTGTCTTGATAAATACCAATGTAACCACCGTGCCTGTAACTAGGTAAATATTCAACTATTAGGTTCCAGAAAACCTTGACCCTCCTCCTGTGAGAGCCTTTCCTAGTAGCAAAGAAGCCGGGAAATATTGTTAAAAATTGGCAGCAATGCATGGCTACCCATTGAAAAAGTTAAATTCAAAAAGAGATAAATATGTTGACCTATCCTGTGACAGATATGTACTATGAAAAGGGCCAATGGTCACCAAAAGGAAAAGGCAAACTCATACAAGGAAGATTAGTTTTGAATTCATGATCCGTGTAAATTGCACAGTAGCAGATTCCACATGGCACCTCTCCATTAGAAGTGACCAACACAATCATAAACAATCTACCAACCCCTTGGTGCATCCTCAACTGAGGAGAATCTGTGGCTGATCAACTGAAAAAATGCATGAAATATGGGCTCATTACAGTTCCAATCAAAAGGAAATTTATAAATATTGATGGAGGTGAATTCATTGAAAATAGAACAATCTATAACACTAAGTGCAAGTTTATGGAAGCAGAAATCAAGGGTGAAAGTGTTATGGATGTTCTATTTGAAATTCTCAAAGTAAAGCAGTGGGTCTCCAGGTCAAAATTCAGTGGAAAGGGTCACTAAGAGCCTCTTTTCTTTTCTTGTCCTGGGTCTATAAAAATTTTCAAAAAAATTCAATCATATTGCTTTCTTTGATTGTACTTAAACAAAATGGGTAAAAAATCCCTCTATTTAATGTTTTAAGAATGCCAGCCAACAGGAAAACTTTGAGAATGTCTTTTTTTTATAAAAAAAAAGCTTGAGTTATACAGTTGGGAATTGAATGCACTAAAGTAGTTGGATTATGTTCCCAAGAGGCTTCCCCAAGTCCATTTTCTGGAGCATAAAAAAGCTCTGATTTGTGCTATTGAACATAGTTTCCCTGAGTCATCCAGAAAGTAATGCTTTTGGCACTTGTTTAAAAATATTCAAGCAAATTGCAAATTTTGCTTCAGTAATGACAATGAAGGATGGAAAATTCTGATATCTCTGTGGGGAACATATTGAGCCTCTAAAGCCAAGGGGGAGGCAGAATTCAATGATTCAGAAATCAGAGTAAGCCAATTTATTGCTTCTCCTGTTCATCCCTGCTGGGATTGCTGATGTTTAAACTTCCATGCAGTGTTTCTGGAAGGACTGTGAGGATTTGCTTGGGAATATGGAAAATAACATTTTGCCTATCAAAGAGATGTTTTTAATGGCATGAAATTGTGTAAACCATGATTTTGGAAATAAAAAAAAGTCTTGGGTATAAGGGGACCATTCTAATTTCAAAGAATTACTTTCAGGATCTTTGGGGAACATTTTGTATGATTAAATAAATTTAGGAATTTTTCTTCCAAAAAAATCTTACCTTTGGTTTAAACATTTTTGATTGAGGAAATTAAACTCATTGGGGAAAAATTGGAGAATTCAAAGCAAAACCATGATGGAAAGGTGGCACAAGGTCATATTCCAAGACTGGCTTGCCCTGTTCACAAATCTTAGCAGAAATACTAGCATCAAGAGGATCTGTGTTGCCTGAAGATGTTCATCCTCAGTGGAGGTTAGACTATAAAGCTTCCAATCCAGTAAGCTGGATTGTTTGACTTTTTGAATTTCCTTTTGATGAAGGCTTTTTGATTGATAATTCCTATTTTTTTGATAATTCCTGAATTGGTTTACTAATGAATGATGTTTTTTCTTTTTGAAATCTTGAAACTGATCCAGTTCTTGAATCATCTGAATTATTTGAAAAGCTCAGTCAAATTGTTTTTGGACAAACTGAAGAAGTTAAATTGCATATTTTAAAGTCCTTTTTAAAGCATGAAACCACTTTGATTTCTAAGCCAAGTGTTCAATCAAAAATTGTTATACTCCAGCTTTGTTAAATCAAAATTGAAGGACACCTCACATGAACTTTCAATATTTTGAAATTTTGAAAGTTAAATTAGGAGGGGAAGAGGGGTTAGAAGGGCACCAAAAAGACCAAAAATAGTAGGTCTTTAATTTGAGAAGTTTTTATTTTTATGGTTTAATGATATGATTGTGGAATGATGTTTCTATTAAAAGTCCTTAGGCTCAGAATCTGAATTTAATATTTCAGAGGAAGATACTGAAACTAAATTAGCCTCCCTTCATTTGGAATCATAATACTTTCCTTGGAGAGAAGAAAAAGTGAAGAAGTTGAGCAGAAGCTCATCTTTGGTGGGTATTAATTTCATTAATGTGATTAGAATGTTGGCTAAGTAATTTTTGATAATAGGAACCAAAAGTGAAATACCTCAATCAAACACCTGAGAACTTACATAAGTTCCTGGGTGAGGTTTTGGATCCTGTTGGTTATGGTGGTTGTGAATTATATTCATGGAAAAATCACTTTGATACAATGAAAATAAATGGTTTAAAGCACAAATAGAAATGATAAATAAATTTAGTAATAATAAGGCATGCTATACTAAGATACTTTGGGGTATCAATGGGGTGAAAAAAATTGAAGAAAGAGTTGACATTAATGACATCAATGAAAGGATTCCCTCTTAAAAATAGCTTTCAAAGTTAGATATGGGCCAAATGATAGCAGACACTTATGGAAGGAAAAATTTTTCATTTCCTTGGCTTCATTTTGTAATGAAACTCCTATGAAAATGGTTTCAAAGAACCATATGATGCCATCTTCCTTTTCTTTGTTAACAATAACCACTGTTTCCATTTATTAATTGAGGGAGAAATGATTCCAATGCTGCTTGTTGCATCAAAAACTTCTTCTTTGACTTCAAAGAAAGCTTCTGGTTGGGTTGATCATCTCAAAAATCAACTGAATTTTGATTTAAAGGGCATTATTTTTCTCACAGATCCAAATTTTTTTGAAAAATTTTTACATTGCCGCACAGTTGCACCCCTTTTGTATTTCACGCAACAACTTATTTCAAGCAAATTTCAAGAATTCATTTATTTTGAATTCTGACTGCGCAGCCCCATAGGAGGGGTTCTTAAACCCCTAACCTAAATCTTTGCTAATTTTGGAGCCATTAGAACCCCTTCAAAAATGCAATCAAAAAATGAAAAAAATCTTTAAAAACATATTTTTGCATGGGTTTTGGATCATGATTTGGCTATTCTTTTTTTTTGGTTATTTCAGCTGCCATAAATGTTTAAAAATGTCAGAGTAAGGGGCTGATAGCAGGATGATTCATTAGAAACAGACAAAATAAAAGAAGGCAAAAAAAATCATGAACCTGATAAAAGCCAAACAATGTAGTCGCAGAACAAGTAAGGAAGGGAAAAGGAAGCCTGGAATGACTGGTTGGAGTAGATCAGCTTCAGGGTTTTGGATTGTTGCCTTGAGTTGAGGAATTTTGAGTCTTCAGGTCTTGAAAAGTGGATGACACCTCAAGAATGATGGGTTTGAGTGGAGGCGGAGGACTTGATGGTGTCCTGAGGGACGGTCCCAATGAGTTTTGACAGACTATGTAAGAGTTTGGTGAGCAGCTCAAGTGGATTTGAAATAGTGTCTTGGCACCTGCGGGAAAAAGATTCTGGACCTCTGTGGGGAATATGAGAGGAAGAAGACACAACACAAAGAAGAAAAAGAAGACACACAAAGAAGGATAACACAAAAAATTCACAAGAGGAAACAATGGTTGACACATAAAACCTTAAAATGGATAACAGGAAAAGAGAATAAAACAATATAAGATATAGTGATTACATCAACAGCCACCCTTGTTTTTTGACTCTTTTCATCCAAATCAGATTAGCTTGAGGCACCTCTCCTGCCTTGTTCTTGCTAGCGGTTTGGTTATAAATTCTTCCAAATTTTCCCCAGATGAGGTCTTGACTAACTTGATCTCTCAGGTTTTGATTTCTTTGCAAATGAAATGAAATTGCAGGTCCATATTTTGGTGCAAAATCTGGAGTGGTTGGCACATTGAGAAGCCAGTTTGATGCAACCTTTGTTGTCTTCATAGACTGGAGTGGGCTTTGATAAAGGCTCTTGAAACACCTCTTGTATGAAGTGCTTGAGCCATCTTATTTCCCTGATTCTGTCAGCCATTGATTTGTACTTGGATTTGGTATTCAATAAAGAGGCCGTAGGTTGTTTGCCGGACTTCCAAGAAACTAAGTTGCCCTTCCAAGTTACAACAATGCCCAAGATGGATCTTTGAGTGGAAGGGCAGGTGGCCAATTCCAAGTCAACATAGGCTACAAGATCTTCAGATGGGCATCCCTTTTTGTACATGATTCCTTGGTTGGAAGTATGTTTCAAGTAGTTCAGCATGCAAAGCCCAGCGTCGTAGTAGTTCATCCCCGGGGAGCTAAGAAATTGAGACAGGTGGTTACTTGCAAAAGTAATTTCTGGTCTGGAGTTCACACTGATGTACAGCAGTTCACCAACCAATTTTCAATAGTTGAGTCCAGAGTTGAGGAGCCGGGATTGCTCCTCTGGAGAAGATTGGAAAAGGTTTTCATGTGGCTTTATTGGATTTGGGTGTTGCTTGAACTTAGGGAGATTGTACTGGGCGGCTAAGGAAGTGATGTAGGAGCTTTGAGAAAGTTTAATTGTGTCATCTGACACACTGATATTGAGTCTGAGCAGCAGCAAGGATTGGCCCAGATATTTGCAGTTGAACCTAGATTGGATTAGAGTAACAAAGTGTTGCGGGCTATTGCTGAAAATAGCAATGTCATCTACATGTATATAGAGCCAGGTGTCCACTTCAAGAAAACACAGTTGTCACTGGCGCTTCTTTTGAAACCTACGCTTAAGAGCCATGAACTAAGCGTTTTGTACCAGGCTCAAGGAGCTTGTTTGAGACCATACAAGTATTTTATCAATCTCAGGACCTTTCCGGAGGAAACTTCAAAATTGGCTGGTGGTATGATGTGTAATTCTCCTTCAAGTGGTGCATTAAGGAACGCTGAATTGACATTGAGTTGATTGAAATGCAGGCCATTGTTGATTGCAAAGGATATCAGAATTTGGAGGGAGGTCTTGTCTCCAGTGGGTGCAAAGGTGGTATTTTAATCTACGCCCTCCTCCTGTTTGAAGCCTTGAACGCACAGACAAGCCTTGAACTCGGTAATTTGATTGTTTGCATCATGTTTGTTCCGGAAAACACATACACACTTGAGTTTCAACAGAGATTGATTGTTGGTGGTTTCTACCCACACTTGATAGCTCAGTAAATTCTCTATTTCTCTATCCATAGAGGCAATCCACTTGAGTTTATATTTGCAGGCAAGAGCTTGAGCCAGGGACTTGGGGTCCAAGTATTCAGCATCCACAAGGAAGAATTTGGGTTCTTCACACCTTTTGAAGTTCAGTATTTTGTCCTTGTACACTGTATACAGTCCGGGGCACTTGGAAGCAGGAGGTATTGGCAAGGCAGCGTCTTTGGAATCAGAAATGGGAGGCACCTCAGAAGGGTCAGAAGGGTCCACACCAACAGGGGAAACATCAGGAGTAGGAAGATTGGGAGTTTTAGGAAGGGAAGGCATCAGAGGTTCATTGATTGCCGTAGCTTTATATGGGAAGCTGGAAGGGTCAAATTTGACATTGGAAGTGCAGAAACCTTTCTGGGTCTGCGGATTCCAGATCCTATAAGTGGAGAAGTTGTTTGAGTAACCAAACAAGATGCCAAGGAATCCCGTTGGATTGAGTTTGAACTTGCAAAGGACCTTTGGAATCAACACATAGGCGGAGCAACAAAAAGGCTTCAGCTTTGAATAGTTGGGACTTCCACCGTACCAGAGAGTATAGGGGACCTTGGAATTGTTGGTAGACACAGGAAGTAAGTTGAGCAGGGGAGTAGCTGTGGTGACAGCTTTGGCCCAAAAGGACCAAGGAAGTTTGCTCTGAAAGAGGAGACAACAAGCTTTTTCAAGAATGGAAAAATTTTTATGTTCAGCAAAGCCATTGTTTTGAGGAGTGTAAGGAGGCAAGAAGTGGTTATTAATTCCCTTTTCCTTGCAGAAATGAGAGTATTCAAGACTCAAGAACTCACCCCCGTTATTGGAGATTATAGTGATGACCTTTTTTCCTGACTGTTGCTCACCACAATTGATGTAATCTTTCAGAGCTGGAAAGGCTTCACCTTTATTCTTGAGCAGGGAGATGTATTTGAAGCGAGTAAATTGATCAATAATGGAGAGAAATTACTTTCAGCCAACGTGATATTCAGTTGGAAAAGGACCAACAAAATCAAGGTGAATAGCCTCCAGTGGAGATGAGACTGATTTTAATTGGCTGCTGAAGGCCGTGGCAGACATCTTGCAGGTGAGGCAGGTAGAGCATTTTGAGGAAATTCCAGTGGTATTCTGGGGAAACAGTGTTGAGAGTACGCGGTCAATTGGATGACCAAGACTTTTATGAAAGACCTTGGAAGCTGCTTTGGTAAGAAAGGTGCTGGAACTGGGACGTTTACAGTAATTTCTGAACTTGGTTCCAATTAATTCAAGCAGTTTGTTTTGCATGGACCCAAGTAAGGCAAAATTGTTGATGGAGATTTCCAAACCCAAGAATCCCACCTTGTTCACAGTGGCAACACTGGGATTGAGTTGAGAGAGAGAAATGAGACAGTGGTTGAGGGATGGAATGAATAGAACATTGCTGAGTTTGGTAGCTTTGCCATCTTGGTTGATTAGGTAGGTTTCGCCAATGCCTACAGCCTTCATAGGGTGATTGTTGTTCTGGTACCAACAGAGATGGAGGTATGTTTGAAGTTGAAAAGGTATGAGTGACAAATGAAAATGTGGTTTTTTGCTCCCAAATACAAGACAGGTAGAAGGGTGTTAGAGGAGGAATTGGTCTAAAGTTAAAGCTGGGGATTGTAATAAGCCAAAGGGGTTGTCTCTTTAGGGGTGGAGTCCTCTTCCGGGTTTCCCTGAGCAAGGTAGGATTTTCCTTTCTGATGAAAATGTTGAAGGTGAGGATGGAGATTCCAACAACAACTTTCAGGATGATTGGCTAATGGGTTGTGAGCTCCTTTTGAGCATGGGTGCTGAGGGGGTTCTTTCTTGGGTTTCACCTCAGACTTGAGTATGGCAGTGGAGCCGGTGTCAGGAGTGGGATTCTGAGGTCCAGAGGTAGCCCAAGAACATTCAAGGTGAGTAACCTCCCTTGGCTTATTCATAACATGAGTAGGGCTTTGAAGGAGATTGTTGTTGAGAAGGATGGAGTTTACAATGTGGTAGAAGTTGTGAGTGAGTTTAGCAAGAATGGTATAGCTCAGGATGTCCTCTGGAACACTGAGGCGGACTATGGAGAGCTCATTCATTAACTTTTGATACTCCAAAATGTAGGTAGCTAGGTCTCCATTGAACTGATAGCAAATGAAGTGGAGCCAAATTCAACCACAAGTATTAGTAGATTGAGAAGCATAACATTTCTGAATGGCAGTCCAAATTTCATCTGGCTTTGAGTGGTTGGAAGGATTGATGAAGGCATCAAAGGCCGTGTCTCCCAGGTTCTGGATGAGGATGTAGGCAGCTTCATACGCCTTCTTTCTCTGAGGAGAGGAGGAAGGGATGATGATGGGTGAATCTGGATTGTCTTCCACATATTCCAGGAGTCCTTTCCTTTTTAGATAACTTTGAATGCAAATGACCCATGAGGCAAAGTTAGATTTGTTAAGCAGAGGCATGTTAGGCCATTTTGGGTCATTGCCAGCATTTTTGGACATTGTGAGAAGGGTTTGTTGTCTGGCTTGAGGCCAAGTTTTGACTGTAAATCTGTCAGGGTAAGGGGCTGATAAAAGGATGATTCATTAGAAACAGACAAAATAAAAGAATGCAAACAAAATCATGAACCTGATAAAATCCAAACAATGTAGTCACAGAACAAGGAAGGAAGGGACAAGGAAGCCTGGAATGACTGGTTGGAGTAGAGCAGCTTCAGGTTTTTGGATTGTTGCCTTGAGTTGAGGAATTCTGAGTCTTCAGGTCTTGAAGAGTGGATGACACCTCAAGAATGATGGGTTTGAGTGGAGGCGGAGGACTTGAT
Organism: Puccinia polysora; assembly: GCA_025617555.3. Classification (NCBI taxonomy): domain Eukaryota; kingdom Fungi; phylum Basidiomycota; class Pucciniomycetes; order Pucciniales; family Pucciniaceae; genus Puccinia; species Puccinia polysora. The sequence goes on from CM062633.1 coordinate 16,642,325, forward strand.
GGTGTCCTGAGGGACGGTCCCAATGAGTTTTGACAGACTACTTAAGCGTTTGGTGAGCAGCTCAAGTGGATTTGAAATAGGGTCTTGGCACCCGCGGGAAATATAGTCTGGAAGTCCATGGGGAATATGAGAGCAAGAAGACAAAGAAGACACACAAAGAAGGATAACACAAAGAAGTCACAAAAGGAAACAATGGTTGAGGCATACAACCTTACAATGGATAAAAGTAAAAGAGAAGAAAACAGCATAAGAGATAGTGATTACATCAACAAGAAACATTCAAAGAGTCTTCTAATATTTTTTTCATATTTTTTGGATCTATCCTTTCAACTTAAAAAATTCCTTCAAAAAACACAAAAAATCAAAAAAATCAAATTTCTCTTTGGAGATTTGAATCCTTTTGTTTTACTTTTTATTTAATTCTTTTTTGGATAATTCAAGCTATGAAAAATTCAAAAAACATTTAAGGAGCATTAAAATATTTTATTTCAGATTTTTTGGATGTATCATTTGGGTAATGTTAAATTCACGGCCCATTGAGCCATGGAAAAAAACTCAAAATGAGCCGTGTGGAACGCCAAACAATCACATTAAAGGCATATCCATGTCCCCAGGGCCCACACACCATTTCCCTGGATTGTGTGGGATCCTGCACGACTACATTCCAGCCGTGTAGAACTCCACACAGCTTGAATGTAGTCAAGTGGAATTCCAGACACCATGGGACCATGGTGAGCCAAAAAAAAAAAGAAAAGAATGAAAGGGTACTAACATAACCCATAAACTATATAAACCTTCCAAAAAAATAGAAATCAACCAAAAAATCAAAAAATTTTCATTTTTTTGTTTAAAAAAATAAATAGATAGATAGATAAAAAACAAAAAAACTGGTATTATCCAATGGACTAGCCCTGAAGTAAAAAGACCCAAAAAAAACAAGGAACTGGACTAGCCCTAAACTAAAAACACCAAAAAAAAACACAAGTAAACAAACTAGCCCTAAATTAAAAACACCAAAAAACATACAAGTAAGTGGAGTAGCCCTAAACTAAAAAAACCAAAAAAACAGTTCAACTTGTGTTAAGCTGATCCCATAATAAAGAGTATTTTCCATCATAAGTGGTAAAATACTCCTTATGATGGAATCAGCCCAACACAAGTTGAACTAAATTACCATTAAACTCTCATTCAAAAAACTTGATATAATGAAGTTAACTCAAAACACTCAACATAATGACGTTCAAAATGTGATAACCCTTTATATTAATAGAACTTGTTAGCTGCATTAGAGTTACAATTTATATGAAACCCAATGATGAAATTAAGTCAAATTCTATAATCTCTATAATCTAGAATACATTTTCAGTTGAGCTTTGAGATGATAAACCCAACTAGAGGCTTTTTTAGAAATCAAGGAACACCGTTTTTCTACAATTGGCAGGATTGGAATCATTTCTCCCTCAATCACCAATAAAACACAGTGGTTATTCTTTGCAAAGGAAATATAAATAGGGTCTGATTGATCTGGAACACCATTTTTCATTGGAATATAAGAACAACATTACTCAAATGAAATGAGACATATAGGTCTGGTGTATGTGTCTGCTACTATGTGTGGCATATCTAGTTTAGCCAACCATTTTGAAGAGGGAATATTTTGATTGATGTCATTAACATCAAGACTTTGTTTAATCTTTTATACCTCTTTTGAACCACCAAGAATCTTAATTTAGCATGCTTTATGTTTCTCTAATTTTTCAATCATTTCCTTTCTCAATTTAAACCATCCATTTTCTTTGTAACCAATAGATTTAGCAATGACTCTAAATGCGCAATCCCCATCTCCAATTGGATCCCAAACCTCACCCAAGAACTTATGGAATTTCTTGGGTATTTAATTGAGCTATTTCAAGTTTGGTTCCTATCATCAAAAATAACTTAGTATTCATTCCTTTAATCACATCAATGAAATGAATACTCACAAAAGATGAGATTCTGGTTGAGCTTTCCTGCACATTTTCTTCCTCTGAAGAGGATTACAATTCCAAATTAAGTGATCCTAATTTACTTTCAGTCTCTTCCTCTGAGCTATTAAATTCATATTCTGATCCTGCCAACTTTGACTAACAATTCATCATTAGTTAGTTAGTTCATTAAATCCAAAAAAATTAACATTTTCCAAAAGAAAAGACTTACAATCTTTCTTCTTTTCTTATTTGGCACCCTTCCAGTCCTATTTTCCCGCTTTAGTTGTTTTTCAAAATGCTCAAAACAAGATGGTTCTCTCCACGTATCTGTCAATTTTGGCTGGACCCTACTTGATTGTAAGACTTTAGGTTCAAGTCTTGGCTTTGATTCATGTTTTGTGATCTTCCAAATGATATACGTCAATAGGCCTCCTTTCTCATTATATGGAGACTCCAAGATCATTTCATTCACCTTTTCACGTCACTAAGGAATTCTCAGCATTTTGTCCATGTTGCACTTCAAAAATTCAAATGGATCAACCATTAGTGAATTAGGAATAATTAATCAAAAATCATTAATCAAAAAGAATTAATCACATAGTGATTTTAACAATCCAACTTAAGCCAAATTACAGAGCTAGAACTGCCAGGGCCATAGTCCAACCTCCACTGAGGATGAACATCTTTTGGTACCACAGATCCTCTGAATGCTAGATGGTCACCTATTTTGTGGGAACAGGTCAAACCCATAGTCTTGGAGTATGACTTGGGGCACACTTTGCCATCATGATCACATTTGAACTTCTCAAATAGTTCCCTAATAAGCTGAATTGCCTCTAAAGACAAACTTCATCCCAATGGTAACAGTTACAGTGGGAGAACTGTCCCTAACTTAATTTTAGAGTTTTGTAGTGATGCATGAACTGATTTAATTTGATTCAAAACTGTTCTTTCAAGGCTTTTCCAAAAATCCAACCGGTTTCCCAAAGAGTTTGCAAGTAATTTTTTGATAGTTGCATGGGCCCCTTCAACCCAAGATGTTTTTTTTTCCAAAATCTGGGTTTATACAAGTCCACACTGTTAGAAACGTCTCTTTGATAGGGATAATGTTATTTTCAATATACTTGAGAACATCCTCATTGTTTTTCAAGAAAAAATATTAAATTCAAAAGGTCAGACTGCAAAACTAGGAAGAATAAGAAGCATTGATTTGGACCTACTCTGAGTTCCGCATCATTGAACTCCACCTCCTCCTTTTTCTTTGAGGCCCCATACTATTCCCATAGAGTCATAAAGCTTTTCAATCCTTCAACATCATTAAAAAAGCGCCCTTTACAGTTTTCTTTTATGTTTTTGGACAAGTTCCAAGTGCAATATTATCTTGATGACTCTGGGAAACTAGATTCAATTGCACAAATCAGAGATTTTTCACATTCCATCACAAATACTTTTGAAAGTCTCTCAGGATCATAATCCAACTCCTTTAATGCATTTAAAGACCAACTGTAGAACTCAAACATTTATTTTTTTATGAAAACAAGAGCTTTTTTAAAAGTTTTCCGGTTGACTGTCATTCCTACAACATGCAATAGCTGAATTTTGTACTTATTTATTTTATAAGTACAATCAAACATAGCAATATGATGCAATTTTTTGGAAAGCTTTAATTAATCTGGGTGGGCCAAGAATAGGGCCTCCAAGTGACCCTCTCCACTTAATATTGACCAATGAATCCAACTTGTTTCTTCAATCTTTTTGTATAGTATGTCCATAACACTTTTTGCCTTCAGTTCTTCAAGCCCTACCTTCTGCCTATTGTTATAGATCTTTTGGTCTTCAAAATAATTGCCGCAATCAATCTTGATCAATTTTCTCTTAAAATGTAACGTATTGAGCCCCAAATTCATTCCTTCTGTTAGATTTTCTAAGGGTATCCCAGTGATTCTCCTCAGTTGAGGATGCACCAAGGGATGTTATGTTGAGTTTCTTTGTAGGAGAGTTGCCACAAGGGGTCTTCCTTCCTGCGACTTGCATGGATTAAAAACTTGCACCCAACCTTCCTTGTGTGAGTTTGCCAAGGCCATTTGATAAGGAGTTTCCCCAAGTAGGAACTGTGTCCATCACAGGCCAAATCCACATATTTATCTTTATTTGAGTTAAAAACCGTCAGAGCTTAACCATGGTTCATAGCCCATGTCTGACAATAGTTTTGTTCCTCTTCCCTAGTAGGAAAGTCTCTCAGGGGAGCTGGCTCAAGTGGATCTAGTAAAAATTCATTGGTTATTTTCATATTTTTATAGGTGTCATAGTTTCATAATTAAATCTCTCAATTAGTTTTGATCAAATTAAATCAGGCAAAGACCTCAGTAACATTAAGTTTTACTCACAACCAGAGGTAAAATCCAACTTTGAAACATTTTGTTTCTCAATTTTCACCCTAGATGAGGATGCAATTGGTGCTTCCAATTTTTCATTACCCAAATCCTTTTTTTCCAAAGCTTTTGTAAAAGAAATATCAATGTAGTACTTCAACGCAGCCATGTCACAAGGAGGGCTTGCAACTGTCCCCATAATGCAAAAAATTGCAATGCTACTTCAGTATTCAATCCAACTTTCAAATGAAAAACTGCAAAGTTTGCTCCCTTTTAAGTTAAGAAAGATGTGTCAAATTTCATTTTAATATCTAGGATAATTCAATTGATTTCACTCTGATTTCACTTTAATTTTGCTTTGGTATTTCTAGGTGTGGTCCAACTGTCCCACATAGTATACGTTGATCCCAAATTTGGGTTGAGGGAACCCAAGTGTGGTCCAGGGGGTGCCCAAAATTCTGGCACAACTTCTGGGGGGTCGCGCACCCACAAAAATGGTGGATTCAAGCCATGTACGGGGTTACACAGTTCAAAATTGTTATTTCTGGGGGGGTCAATGGCTCCTACACAACCCCCCGGGGGTTGCACCTGTTTGGAAAGGCCCTTTGTATTCATCTATGGACCCCAACGGCTCAAATGGGCCATTTAGGGCCCTCAACCACTGCCAAACTTTTTGAGCCTTGAATTTATCATCACCCGTATTATTTTACCTTAAAAAATTCCTTCAAAAAAGCAAAAAATTCAAAAAATTACTTTTCTCATTTTACTTTTGGATCCTTATTTTTTCCATTTTGACTTATTTTTTTTGTGTTTTAAGCTTTTATAATTGTAAAACAACTATTCAAGAGATTTTTAAAATTTTGTTCAGGATTTTTGGATTTTATGTTTGAACTTTAAAAATTCCATCAAAAAACCAAAAATTCACAACATTCACTTTTCTCACTGGATTTTTGAATGCGTCTGTTGGCCTATATAATTTTTTTTTGGGTGATTCAAGCTTTCAGAATGTTGATTTTTTTTTAAAAAAAAATCATTAATACTTTTTGAAGATCATCTGCATTCTTGCATACACCTTACAAGCTTCATTCAAGAAATTAAAAATAAAGAAAAAATATGGATACAAATATAATAATTTATTCAACTATGATTGGTTTTATTTTTCTAACTGATTTTTTTGGAGGGAACAAAACCTCATTACCAAGATCCAAATTTCTCTGAACAATGGTTTTTGAAGATTTGGAATCCTTTGTCACAAAGCTTTTCCAAAGTGGATATAACCTGGGATCTGGCCAATTATCAGACTTTAACTTGAATGAGACTATATGTTTTTATTCTTCTAAAAGAATGAAGCAAATAGGAGAAGTTTTGGAATTTGAATTGGAAGGGGAACCAGATGAAGATAAGTGTCAGGCATTAAAGAATAAACAAGAACCACTGGACACTTATATGTTTCAGCCGGAAGGAAACCATAGCATTGAAATTTCATCCAAAAATTGATTGGAGCTGGGCCATAAAGGTGGTTCAGTTTCCTTCTTTCTTCTTGGAATACATGCATGTGAAGGGCGCAAAGAAGAGTGAATTTTTCAAATTTTTGGTTTTTTGATGGAATTTTTAAAGGTCAAAAATGACATCCAAAAATGCTCAAATTTTTTAAAATAAAATCTTGAATAGTTTTCTCACAATTCTCAAAGCTTGAAAACCCCAAAAAAATAAGTCAAAATGGCAAACATAAGGATCTGAAAGTCAAATAAGAAAATTGAATTGTTTAATTTTTTGCTTTTTTGAAGGAATTTTTTAAGGTAAAATAATACATCCAAAAAATCTGAAAAAAATAATTGAATGCTTTTTAAATTTATTTTGACTTTTTTATAGCTTCAATTACCCAAAATGAATGAAATAAACAGGAAAATAAAAGGATTCAAATATCCAAAGAGAAGTTTTATTTTTTTGATTTTTTGTGTTTTTTAAAGGAATTTTTTAAGGTGAAAGGATACATCCAAAAAATGTGAAAAAAATATTTTAAGACTATGAATGTTGGATAAAATTCATGGAAGCTAAAATAACAAAAAAAATGAAAATAGCCAAAATGATGATCCAAAAACTCATGCAAAAATTTGTTTTTACAGATTTTTTTCATTTTTTGATTGCATTTTTCAAGGGGTTCTAATGGCTCCAAACTTGCAAAGGATTTTGTTTAGGGTCTTAGGAAGCCCTGATACAGGGATTATCAATCAGAATTCAAGAAAAATGAATTCTTGATAGTTGCGTGTAATAAAGTATTTTTGCATGAAATAGCAAAGGGGTGCGGCTGCGCGCCAACGTTGAAATGTGTGAATTAAAGGGTTGGATGGGTGAGTAAAATAATGCCCCATTTAAATTTATAAATAGGGAATTTCTTTTTTTCTCATGCCCCCAATCCTTTATTTTTCGGAATATTGTGTCTACCTGCTGTTGCTCTCCTCCGCTGCTACATGGAAAAACACTTTATTTCACAGGCGTTTCAAGAAATAATTTTTTTCTAATTCTGACACGCCAGTGCCATATCCGGGGTTAAAAAACACCCAGAAAACCTCTTGGTTAATTTGAGAGGCATTAGAACCTCTCCAAAAATGGAATCAAAGAATTAATGATTCCACCAAAACCAATTTTTCCATGGGTTTTTAGATCCTTATTTTGGCTATTTGAATTATTTTGTTAGTTTATTTCAGCTACCATTAATTTCAAAAAAAAAAAATCAAAGATCTTTCCAAATTTTCTTCTTTATTTGTTGGATTTATCCTTTTACCTTACAAAATTCCTTCCAAAAACCAAAGAAATCAAAAAAAGTAAATTTCTCATTGGCTACTTTCATTGCTTTATTTTCCTTTTGATTTCTTTTTTTTGGTAATTCAAGCTTTCAAAAAGTCAAAACAAAATTCAAAGAGCATTCAATAATTCTTTCAGATATGTTGGATGTATCATTTTAGTGTAAAATACATTCAAAAAACCAAAAGATTCAAATAATTCAATTTTCTCATTGGAATTTTGGATCCTTTTGTTTGACTTCTTGATTTTTTTCTTTTGGTAATTGAAGTATTCAGCAAGGTAAAAACAATATCAAAGAGCTTTCCAATTTTCTTTTCAAAATTTTCCAATTTCATCTTTTACCTTAAGAAATTTCTTCAAAAAACCAAAAAATTCAGACAATTGAATTTTCTCATTGGATTTTTTGAATATTTTCTTTGCCTATTAAATTATATTTTTTGGCGGGATTCAAGTGATCAGAAATTTAAAAAAATAAAAAATATATATTCTTAATACTTTTTACAGATACTTTGGAAGTATGCATACAACTTAAAAAATTCATTCAAAAAATCCAAAATAGATAACAAATATGGATAAAAAAATTAAATTTTACTCAACTATGATTTTTTTTATGTTTCTACTTCAATTTTTTGCAGGGAAAAAAACCTCATTACCAAGGTCTAAATTTTTTTGAATAATGGTTTCCCCAGATTTGGAATCCTTGGTTGCAAACCTTTTCCAAAGTGGATCTAACCTGGGAGTCATCAAACTTGAAGTTGAATGATAATATATATTTAAAATCTTCTAAAAGAATGAAGCAAATAGGAGAAGAGTTGGAATTTGGAGTGGGGGGGAGAATTCAGAGGAAGATAAGTGCAAGGCATCAAAGAAGAAAACAGAACCACTGGAGACTTATATCTTTCAGCCAGAAGGAAACCATGACTTTGAAATTTCATCCACATATTTATTGGAGCTGGGCCAGAAAGGTGGTTCAGTTGCCTTCTTGCTTCTTAGAATTTTTCACCCCAGATATCATGCAGTAATCTTGGGTCCTTGAAGATTGGTTTTTAATCAAGCTCTTTCACCCTTTCTTTCCTGAATTAAATCAATTCTTCTTAATTCCTCCCCAAACAAATTGAGAAGATGAAGAGCTTCCAAATTTTGATTTTATTAAGACAGTCATATTTCCTTTTGTTTTTGTTGATCTTTTTTATATTATTGCTTATTAATTTTTTCATTTAATAATTGCTCAGAGGTCTGGAACCATTGTGAATAATTGTATTGCTTCTACTGAATAAAATCCTGGGACAAGAGTCAAGAGGAAAAATCAAGCAAATAAATTTTATGATGCTCCTTCCCATCCTCCTGGAAGGAATGTATTGGTACAAACAGAAACAAACATAAGTGAGAAATTAAGTACATTTCATAATGGTTAATGTTAAATTCACAACTCATTGAGCTGTGGACACGACTCAAAATGGGCCGTGTGGCACACCAAACAACTAAATTTGAGCCATGTACATTTCCACACAGCTCAAAGAGTCATGCGGCCCACACACCATGGTATGGTGTTGTGGGGGATGCCGCACAACACCAGAACATGGTGTTGTGGGGGATGTCGCACAACACCGGAACATGGTGTTGTGGGGGATGCCGCACAACACCGGAACATGGTGTTGTGGGGTATGCCGCAAAACACCGGAACATGGTGTTGTGGGGGATGCCGCACAACACCAGAACATGGTGTTGTGGGGGATGCCGCACAACACCGGAACATGGTGTTGTGGGGGATGCTGCACAACACCGGACCATGGTGTTGTGGGGGATGCCACACAACACCGGACCATGGTGGGCCCAAAAAAAAATTAAAAAAGAAGAAAAAGAAAAAGAAATAAAGGGTATTGAAATAAACTAAGGGTTCCCATAAACTAGAAAAACATTCAAAAAAACAGAAATCAACCAAAAAATCAAAAAATGTTTATTTTTTGGTTAAAAAAACAAAAAATTAAAAAATTAAATAAAAATAACTAAAAAAAAAAAACACAAAAATCTGGGACTATCCAATGTACTAGCCCTAAAGGAAAAACACCAAAAAAAAGACAAGTAACTTGAAAAGCCCTAAAGTGAAAACACCAAAAAAAAAGACAAGTAACTTGACAAGCCCTAAAGTAAAAACACCAAAAAAAGACAATTAAATGGACTAGCCTTAAATTAGAAACATTCAAAAATACACAAGTTTTATTGCCAGCCCTAAAGTAAAAGAACCAAAAAAATAAAAAAAAGTTCAACTTGTGTTAAGCTGATCTCATCACAAGAAGTAAAAATACTCCTTATGATGAAATCAGCCCAACACAAGTTGAAATGACTTGCCATTAATCTCTCATTCAAAACACTAAATAGGGTGTATCAGAGTTAGCAAACCCACCATTAGAAACCCGCCATTTTTTTTTTGACCAAACCCACCATTTTTAATTGCAGGTTTCTGAAATACACAAACACCCTAACTGGTGTATTTCAAAATGGTGGGTTCCATGAAAATGGCAGATTTCAAACATCAAAACCGCCATTAAACCTGCCATTTATGCATCATCATCCATCCACCATCCATCAAATCCAAAACACCCATCCACACCTCCACCTCAGTAAATCCATACAAATCCCATCTCCATTGCATCACACACATCTCATCTCCATTTCTTCACATCTCCACCGCTTCACATCTCTATTTACTCACATCTCCACCTTCACAAAAATCATTTAGACACTCCGTGGACCTGCAACTTGTTTGTGATAACAACAAGAATTTCATATCCCTCCACACTGGCCTTGTGGGTTCTTGTCATTATTCATATGCTTTCAATTGGATGTGGATTGCCCAACAACCAGAGAACCACTTTTACCAAGATAAATACCTTCTGGCCAATTCAGCTTATGCTAGTGGGAAATATGTGGTTTCATCATACCTTAATTTTTTTTCCAGCAATCAAGGAAAAACCAATTTCAACTATCATCTTGCCCAATCACAAGTTTGGATTGAGCATGCCATAGGAGTCCCAAAAGGAAGATGGACCAGATTAAGTTAAATGAAAAAACAGCTTCAAAACCCCAAAGACATGAAGTTCCTCATCAACTGGATTATCACTTGTGTAATCCTTCACAATCTTTTGGCCAACATCAAATATGAATGGGACAAAATATTTGAAGATGACATTCCTGATATGCCTCAATTCATCCCTTTCTCATCTTTTCCCTCATCTTCTTCTATGAGAAAACAGATTCTTTGTCTCACCCTTGCTTTCTTTGATAAGTAATGTTTCATTTTGAATTAGGTAAAAAATCCCTTCACCAAATTTTTTTGGCTTTGGTTGTTCACCCAAGATTCCCACGCTGAGTTGGTTTTTATTTTTTTTTCTCATTTGGTGGGATGGACTTAGACAAAAAAGACTCAAAACTTCCAAAACACCCACCTCACCCCACCAAACCACCGTTTGGTCCACTCCTTCCTCCTCCTCACCAACCACCTCCACCTCACCCCTCCTCATCACCCACCACCTTTGCCTCACCCACCACCTCCCCTCCTCCTTTGGTTGGCACCCCTGTTAAGATCCCCCCCCCTCCTCCTCATCCTCCTCCTCATCCATCCCCATAAATGGATACTGATCCTTTGATCCATCCACCTTAGGCCTCCCCACCTCCTTACTTCTTCTTTCCTCAGGTAAGTCCCCCCCCCTCCTCCTCATCCTCCTCTTCCCTCCATCCTTGGTGAACTCCTCTCCCTTGTGCTTGCTCCCCCACCTCCTCTCCCTCTTTCTTGCTCCCTCACAATACCCCCCCCCCCTGCTCCCTTGCTTGCCCGGCCCCTCTGCTCCCTTGCCCCCCCGTTTTCTCCGGCCCCGCCCCCCCCCCCCCTCAATTGCCAGCACCTCCCCCCCCTTGATTGCCGGCCCCGCCCCCCCCCTTGACTGCCGGCCTGGCCCCTGACCCAGCTTTGTTTGCTCTTGCTGCACCCCTGTCAGATTTCTGGCTCACTGCTCTGCCCCCCCTTTTGACCCGCCCTGTCAGCTTGCTACTATGTACAGAGAAAACTGTCAATAGCAACACAATACTATGAGAAAATAAGAATATCAAAGTTAACAAAATAAGGAGTGAAAAATCCATAAATATTATTACAGAAATGGATTCCTCACCCAAAATTAGGTAGGGTCACTCACTGACCCCACCCTTGAATTCCAAGTCCTTACATTTTTAAAATAATTAAAAAGAAAAGAACTAAAAATTACAACACCAGTATGGCACTTTTTGGCCATTTTAATATTTCACACGTGTTGTCACGTATAGGGTTTACACCTAAAATTCACTCAGAATTGAGGTGTTGTGTATATTTTAGGAGTTACACGCAGAAATGTGTTATGTCACAATTCCCGCGCGCAGCCCCGCATCATTACATATCCCTACGTACTTGTAGTAGCAGATTCCCGCGTACTAGAGACCCGCGCGCAGCTGATTCTGCCACAAACGCAGCGGATCCTACCCCGCGCGCATCTGTACTAACTGATCCCCGCTTCTGGATCTGTCGTGACTAATCTGACAACCAGGTACCTCTCAGAAGAGCTACAACCTAGTTATAGTTGCCTAGTATATGTAACAAATTGACATATGCATTACTAATTATCTAAAAAGATCAAAACTTAAATAAAATTAATGAAAATTAAGTTTAAAACATTTTTTAATAATAAATCAAAGATCAAGGATTACCAAATAAATCACTGACCCTGATCTTTGAAGACCAAAAAACACTACAAGGAGTGTTCATAAAAATACATGATCAGAAGATGATGGATAATTAGTAAAGATCCACATCTGCAGGCTTTAAAGCATTATCAATAGTAAAAATGAAGGATGAGTGCAGAATGATCAAATTTACGCCATAACAGATTAACAGATCCTGTGGCTAAAATAGTACAGAAATCCAGCAGATCTAAGGATATCTGATTGACAGCACCAAGTGGACGTGCCAATCTTGCCCTTACTGGCTTGCCAGCCTCAGCCCACGAGCAGAACCCTCTCTATGTGCCCTGGGAAGCTCAAAATCACCAAAAAAGGTATTTATACAGACCTCTTTTGATCCATTATTCCAGAATCAGTTACCAGGAATTATTTATTATCAATCAGAAACCGTGTCATTGTTGATCAAGTGCTTATATGAAGATAAGCAAGTGATTTATGACTTAGTCTATAGTAGTATTATTTACCCTTATTAACAAATCAACCATTGAAATTTAGTCAAGCAATCTACCCCATCTGCTCTGAAAACCTTCCAATTATTCCAGGATTGTCGTGGTAAAGTGCTCAGAGTGAGTGTTACCCTTCCTGTCTTGGCCATTTTGAGCTGTTAAGCCCGGCCATTAGTGGAATAAGTCCTTTCTAAGGCACCCATCTTTATTCCAAGGCTCTTAAACTGCCTAAGGAGGCCCCTTGAAGAGAGGTTGCTAGTCTGTAAATATCCCCAGTAGTATAATACTGTGGCCCTTCTTTATACTATATTGAAAACCATTTATTACCAAACCAATTAGACCTTGAAACTGCTCTTATTATATCATTTATTTGAGCTTCTAAAGTGTTCATTATTGGAATAATAATTATTATTATCATTCCAGAATTTTTATCACTCTCTGTAGCTAAAGGACTGCAAGGTTCCTGGTATCAGAGAGGTGACACACCCCCCCAGTTGCCGCTGGCCCCCTCCCTCCCTCTTGGCTGCCGCCAGGCCCCCCCCCCCCCCCAACCCCCTCCTGCCCAGCCAAACAAGCCACCCCCCCTCCATTGCTGCCGGGCCCCATCCTCCCTGGCCCCCAAAGTCCAACCCAAAGCCCAGCCCAATTTGGTCACACCCAGGTAATTGTTTTTGTTTTTTTTTTTGTGATGATGTGACTGTTTTTTTTTTTTTTTGGTAAAAAGCCCAGCCCAATTGGTTCATGCCCAGTAATTTTTTTTTTGGTACTCCTTTTTTGAAGGATTGTCCTTCCATTCCATTGCTTCTCCCACTGCATTCACAATGTTATATTCTAAATTGAATCCCTTCTTGATCCTCACCCCAAGCGGAGAATTTGCATGCAAGGGAACAAGATGGAAGTAGATTAGGTGACAAACATAAAGAGAGGTGGCAAGCAGAGTATTTTAAAGCAAAAGAGGGATCAAATGAGAGCATTGGAAATTTCTTTGGAACTTGCAGAGGGGGGCGTAAACAAAAAGGTTGTATTTTCTGGAAAGAAATTACAACCTAATATTTTTTATTGATGGGGTTAAAAATAGTCTTAAGCATTTTTGTAATCAAAAATGATTTTTTTCCTTTTTAAATTTTTCATCAAATCAAATATATTTAAAGGCACAGCATTTGAGTAATCTGCTTTAATTCAACTACTGTTCTACTGCTACCAATGTATGCTGCAGTCATTGACCACTTATCCTTTTTTTCTGTTGCCAGTTGTTCCCTCTCCATTTCCAGTTGTGCTTGCTGGCAATCCTTCTCCTTTTCCTGTTTTTGAAATTCTATCTCAGCTTGTTTCAACTTCCACTCAGCATCCCATTTTTGTTGATGAGCCAAAATCTTGGCTTTCTGCTTTCAAAAATCAATAGCCAGTTGAAGATCCCACTTCTCCTTTTCAAACTGAAGTTTTTCAGATTTGATTTGTGATTTCACTGTTTTTCATAGGGGAATATGAATGAGCTTGATTTTCAAATCAAGGAGAATCCAATGGGCTTACTTGAATCTTGCTTCTCCATGAGCTCCTCAAAGCCCAAAAAATTTGAAGTGTTTCTCCTCTTTTGAATTCTATTGGGGTTGATGTTGATGGAATTGGAGGCCTTTTGCTTTCCCTTTGCAGAGGAGGTTTGTGTGGGAACATCATTGCTCTCATTTGAAGGGGATGTGGGATTCCCCATTTGCTTGATTTGTTTGCCATTCAGGAATTGATGAGCCTGTTTTTTTACAATCTAAATCAGTTGGGATCAACCAGACAGAAGAGAAAATACCTTGGTTTGTTACTTGAGTAGATCTTGATGGCAATGGTGATACAGGAATGACATCCTATTCATCATCCTAGTTCTCCAGTTCTTCCACCCCAGGAAGAGAGCAATTGAAATAAGTAAGTGACGGGTCCAAGGTTGGGTTTGACTCATCAATCAATGTGGAATTAGATGTGATTGGAGATGGTTGTGTTTGAATATCCTTCTTGTAATTGGATGAAGGCCATTCAAAGGCAAAGGTTTCATCAAGGTCCTCATTGCTAGGCTGAGCATCCCCAGCCAAGTCCTTGGCATCAACTGAATAAGATTTTTGGGCATCAAAAGCAGCTAGAGAGGTGATTTTGGCCTTCTTTCCAAAGATTTGATCCATTTTAATATAAAAAGGACAAATGGAGTCCAACTTATCAACCACTGAGTTAATTCCTTTGGCTCTGTCAGAGTCAGTGATACCAAAGTTGGTGGATATTGACATGGAGTGGGCCTTTTTGTACTTGGCTCGAGAATTCTTCAATTTCTCCCTCATCTGCTTAGATGAAAGATCCAGCCTACCTTTTGTTTTATTCTTGAGTTCATTGGCCATCAGTAGATAACCATTGACCTTAGAGGATGGAGGTTGGCCAATGCGTGTTTCATTGTTGGATCCAAAGCAAGAATTGTAGTTGGACAGAATTTTGAGCCAGTTTACCAGGATGAGGTGATCAGCTCTCTTGAGATGAATTGAGCCTTTGGAAGCTGATGGGGGAGGATTGTTGGATTTTGAGTTTGTGTGGGATGTTTGCTTTTGTACATTGGATTGTTTAGTGGACTTGCGGGGGAGGATCACTGAGGGGCCATTTAAAAATAGTAAGAGGGATGAAGGGATGAAGGGCTATGAGAGCGTTTAAATGGTGAAAGTGATGAATTGATGAGAGAATGAGAGTGATGAAGCAAAGAGGATAGGAAAAGATTAGAGTGATGAAGTTAAAAGAGGGATAAAGCAATGATAGTTAGCATTTTATGAAAGCAATAAAGTGATGAGAGTGATGATGTGATTAGGATAGTGATAAAGAGATGAAGAGATGAAGAGCAATGAATCAATTTTTTCTCAGATGAGGTTGGAGGTAGAATTTTTTGGAGGTTGGAGGTGGAAAAACAGGGGTTTATGAAGTGGACAGGAGGTGGAAGCCTTTTTATAATTCACTTGAAAAAACCCACTTATTTCCAGTTAACTCTGACACGTCTGATAGGAAATAAGTGGGTTTTTTTTAGTTTTAATGGCAGTTTTTCTTGACTCTGATACACCCTAATATAATTATGTTAACTCAAAACACTCAAAATAATGATTTTCAAAATTTTATAACCCTTTATATTAATAGAAATATTTAGCTGCATTAGAATTAAAAGTTATATGAAACCCAATGATGAAGAACCCAAATGTGGTCCAGGGGGTTCCCATAATTCTGGAACAACTTCTGGGGGGTTGTTTACCCCCAAAAATGGTGGATTTGAGCAGTGTATGGGGGTAAACAACTCAAAATTGCCGTTCTTGGAGGGTAAGCAGCTCCTATACAACCCCCTGGGGGTTGTGCCTGTTTGTAATGGCCTTTTGTAGTCGTTTATGTGCCACCACAGCTCAAAAGGGCTGTGTAGGGCCCTTCACAACTCCCACACAAGTGGGAGTTGCAAATTTATCATCACCCTTTCATAATTTATCATTTTTTTCAGTTTTCCAAAGTTTTTTGTGGTTTTTTCCTCTGGGTTTCCTGCACATTTTCTTATTCTTCTTCTGTAATATTTTACCAAGTCTCAATTGAAGAAGTGAGTGTTATCTTTAGACCATATTTTTGTTTTATTTTATGAAACAATTATGATTTTTGGTTTTAGTTCTAATACAAAGACTTTGTTTCTCCAAAAACAGAAATTCCACATATATCACATTTTCAAGATTTCATAGTAGATGGGAACTGTGTATTTAGAGAAGAAGCCATTTGTTTGGGGATTAACTCAGAAGACTAGATTAAGTAAGGAAATAAATGGTGAGAGAGCTGGATTCAAACCCAATCTTCAAGTACCCAACATTACTGCATGATATCTGGGGTGAAAATTTAAAAGAAGCAAGAAGGCAAATGAACCACCTTTCTGGCCCAGCTCTTCTAAATATTTGAATGGAGTTTCCATGCCATTTTTTCCTTCTGGCTGAAAAATATAAGTTTCCATTTGTTATGTTTTCTTCTTTAATTCCTTCACTTATCTTCCTCAGAATTCCCCTCCCACTCCTAATTCCAAATCATCACCTATTTGCTTCATTCTTTGAGAATATGTCAAAAATATAGCCTCTTTCAAGCTCAATTCTGATCATTGTCCAGCTTCCAGATTAGATCCACTTTGGAAAAGCTTTTTGAACAAGGATTCCAAATCTTGGAAAACTGTTATTCATAAATATTTAGAGCTTGGTAATGAGGTTTTTTTCCTCCAAGAAAATCAAGAAGAAACATTAATAAAATCATAGTTGAATAAAATTGATTATCTTTATCCATATTTTTTCTTTGTATGTATTAGAATATATGACAAAAAGGAGAAAGATGAATGTGGAACACTCCTTTTCTTTTGAATTTTTTCATTTTCATATATAATTGAAGGGTTAAAGCATTTGAAAATCAGTCAGAACATTTTTTATTTGCAACTTTTGATTCAATTTTTGAGTTCATTATAAGTAAATTGAGGGAAATTTTAATGCCAGATGTAAAAAAAACCATTCAAATTGATGTGTTACTTTGAAGTGTTTTTACATTGGATTCCATTTTGAAGGCTCAGGATAAATCCAAAAAATCCCAAGAAAAATTATAAAACTCTTTGATAGTTTTATTGAATTTCTATGAGCTTGAATCACCAAACAAAATAATTCAAAAGGAAAAGAAAATGATCCAAAAGTGCCATGTATATTTTTTTTTATTTTTTGAATGAATTCTTTAAGGTAAAAGAATCAATCTGAAAAATCTCAAACAAAAAAAAAAGAAGAAATTTTTTTTTTTTTTTTTAAAAAAAAAATCTCTGAGAGCTGGAATCACCAAAAGAATAATTAAAAAGGCAAAGAAAAGGATCCAAAAGTGTCATGAGAACTTTTTGATTTTTTGATTTTTTGAATGAATTCTTCAAGGTCAAATAATACATCCAAAAAATCAGCAAAAAGTATGGGAAAGTTTTTTGATTGTTTTTCTAACTTTCTCAGAGCTGGAATAACAAAAAAATCAATTCAAAAGCCAAATAAAAGGATCCAAAAGTGCAATGAATTTTTTTCATATTTTTGATTTTTGATCAAATGTTTGAAGGGGTTCTAATGCTCCCAAAATTACCAAAGATTTATTTTGAGGTTTCAAGAGACCCAGCTACTGGATTGTGGCATCATAATTCAAAAAAAATGAATTTTTGTAACAACTATGAAATAAAGTATCTCTCCATGTGGCTGTGACAATGTGCAGATGTAGAACAACCATGATTAAAAGTACTGCTCTTGTGAGAAAAATAATGCTCTAAATAACACTCATTTTTCTTTCCATAGTATCAATAAAAAATTTTCATTTTCACCAAGACAGAAATACCAAAAATTTCACATTTTCAAGATGTGATGGGTGATTAGAACTGTGGGTTTAGATCATTAGCAGTTAATTTGGGTCATAAATCTGAATATTGGAGTTCAATATGTCAGGAAATAATCAAGGAAATGGATTCAAACTCTCTCTCCAAAAATAGAAATTTCATGGATCAAGTCTGGGATGAAAACTTTGAAAAATGAATAAAACATATCAACCACTTTTCCAGACCTGCCCCTCAAAGCTCCTGAGTGGAATTGACTTTACATGGTTTCCTTCTGACAAAAACATACAAGAGGCCAGTAGTAATTTTATCTAAGTTGATTCCATCAACTTATTTGCACCTCAATAAACCTCCCAATTCCACTTTTAAGCTCCCCAATACCAGGAATCTTGCGGTATTTTAGCTACAGAGAGTGATAAAGTAAAATCATAATCATATTCTTAAGATTTAACATGGAACAATCTCCAAAAGAATAGATATGATTGGTATAAGGGAAAGGTTTATATTTTTTGGTCAAATGTTTTTCAATATAAAGAATAAATTAAAGTTCAAGATGGTTCATATTTTATACAGACTGGGGCCTTTAACACCTCTCCTCAGGAGATCAACTTTTAATTTTGTATCATGGAACAATTGTTTCCTGATGAATTAACAAAAGGGGTAATACCCAATCAAATTTTAGCTATGGCTGGGCTATGGTAGAGCACAATCCAAGGAAGAGATAAAATGAGTTAATTCTTTGAGCTATTAATTACTGGGTACCTGCAATGGTTCAAAGTTTAAGGGTTTAAGATCAAAGGTGGGGTGTTTTATGATTTATGTTTAATGCAAACAGCAATAATTATGATTAATTAATAAACTTTAATTCAGACTGAAGACATAAATCACTTTCCTATCTCTTTATAAGCACTTGCTCCATGATGTCACAGTTTCTGCTGATAAGTGACACACTCCCCTGGGTAAAAGAGCCAAGAAGGTGTTGTATGAATACTTTTTGGGGTAAAGAGAGCCTTCTTAGAGAACTTAGAGAGGGTAGGGCTCCTTTGCTAAGTTTAGCAACGCAAGGTGTGTTACCTGCCAGCACCTCTAAGTCCTTGTGGATCAGATCTGCTGTCTGCAGGGATCTGATCAGCTGCATCTCAGATCTTGGTGGTGAATTTGCATGTGGGGCCTTGAGTGATTTATGCATTTGGGGAAGTTTTTAGTGTATAAGGCTGTGTGCAGGGATGGGGGGCTGTGTGCAGGAATGCTGAAAAAACCTAATTCTTCCTGTAACTTCTAAAAAATACCAAAAACCTAAATTCTGAAATAATTTTAGTTGTGAAATCTCTACATGAAAATACAAATGAAATATTAAAACGGCCAAAAATCACAAAGTTGGTGCCATGATTTTTGAGGTGATTTTATTAATGCATTTTAGAATATCAAGGATTTAGAATTCAAGTGTGGGGACAGTAAGTGAACCTACCTTATTTTGGGTGGGAAATGGAAATACATAGTAATATTTGGTGTTTTTCCAGTCCTTCTTTGTTTTTTCATGAATTTTTTATTTAATTTCTTTTATTTCTTTAGTATTGGTACTTTGACACTTTTCTCTGTGCATAGTAGCAAGCTGACACCAATTCTTGAGATTCTCTCATATTTTTGATTATTTTGGAAGATTTTGAGAACATGTTTTATTTTCCCTAAAATTCTTAACTGTGGCCAGCTCCCCAATTGTGTCCTCTTTTGCAGGCTTTTTCTAGCAAGGAATCAGAAAAATGGGAGGATTTTATAAATAATCACTTAGAACTTGGTTTAAAATTTTTTTTTTCCCCTACAAATTCTGCATATGCAAGAAAAAAATTATTAGAAATTGATAGTGATTCAATTATTTGTTTTTTTTTCCTGACTTTTTCATCATTTCTTTTTCTGTTGATTTTTTATTCAATGATTTAAAGAAAAAAATGCCTTTTTTTTATTTTTAATGATGAATTTCTTGGGGGGAAAAAACCTACAAAAAAATCTGAAAATAATTTTTTTTTCCTTTTCAATTTCCACTAAAAGACTGCAGGCTTATAAAATTGGGAAATATTTCAGGAAGCTTTGGAAATGAAAATTTGAAAATAACATCTGTTTCTTTTGTTTTCTTTTCTATGTTAATCCCACTTTTTGGTGGGAAAAATAAGTACTAAAAATCTAAAAAAATTATAATTTTTGAATTATCTTATAGCTTCCAAAACTTTCTGTATATTTAGATTTCCAGAAATAATTAGGAATAAAACTTAAAAAAAAAGGAAAACAATTTGTGGCACAAATTTTCTTTTTCAATTTTTTGAATCAAATTTTGAAGGCCTTAAAATAGTCTAAAAATTCTGAAAAATATTTTTGA
Source organism: Puccinia polysora (assembly GCA_025617555.3). Classification (NCBI taxonomy): domain Eukaryota; kingdom Fungi; phylum Basidiomycota; class Pucciniomycetes; order Pucciniales; family Pucciniaceae; genus Puccinia; species Puccinia polysora. The sequence goes on from CM062633.1 coordinate 16,662,418, forward strand.
AATTTTTTGGACATCCCCTACCTGCCATTTTTTTCTTTTTTTTGTAAATTTCAAAAAGATGTGTGAATTTAGGCTGTGTTTTGCTACCGCAGAAATGTAAATGTATGTAAGTGTAAGTTTCCACCAAAGAGGTTCAAAATAAGTTTTGGAAAAGATAATATACAAGTTCAACTTTGTAAGTGTGGCCCCAGAATCAAATTGGGTCGCAAGTTATACTGTGCATGTGAGTTTTACACTTAAACTTATAGGCTGTAAATTGTTTTTTCACAGTTGTGCAAGTTACACCCTGGTTGCCATACACAGCCTTAAGGAAAACCACAGGTATGTTGGATGGTGCAACAAAAGGGCAATTTCAAATTCACAACTCAAATTATTTTGGTACACAACTCATTTGAGTTGTGTGGAATGGCTACACGTTTACATTTGAGCCATGTAGGTCCCCACACAACCCAAATGAGGCTGTAGGCCACATGGCACAGGACCGCCATGTGGGGGCTGAAGGACTACATTTGTACCATGTAGGGCTCTACACGGCTTGTATGTAGTTGTGTTGCCATGCCACACAAACAGCCTGACCACATTTTGGCTGTTTGGGGCTCTACACAACTTGAATGTAGTCGTGTAGCCATGCCACACACTACAAGTCTTTTGGGCCAGATAAAAAAGAAAATAATAATGATAATGTCTTTTGTGCCAAATAAAAAATAAATTAATAATAATAAAAATAAACTAAACAAAAATACAATAAAAACAGAAATCACCCAAAATACTGAAAAAAATGGATTTTTTGGTTAAAAAAAACAAGAAATAAAATAAAAATAAGTAAAATAAAATAAAAATAAAAATAAAAATAAAAATAAAAATAAAAATAAAAATAAAAATAAAAATAAAAATAAAAATAAAAATAAAAATAAAAATAAAAATAAAAATAAAAATAAAAATAAAAATAAAAATAAAAATAAAAATAAAAATAAAAATAAAAATAAAAATAAAAATAAAAATAAAAATAAAAATAAAAATAAAAATAAAAATAAAAATAAAAATAAAAATAAAACACTTAAGACAACCAACCAAAAAAAAATACAATCTCAACATGACTAGCCCTAAATTAAAAACAGCAAAAAAAATACAAGTTCAACTTGACTAGCCCTAAAGTAAAAGGGCCAAGAAATTCAAGAAGTCTTTTGACCAGCCCTAAAGTAAAAGTGCCAAACAAATACCAGTTTCTTGACCAGCCAAAAAATACAAAAAGTCTTTTGAGAAGCCTTAAAGTAAAATTGCCAATAGAAATTCAAGGGTGATGATAAATGCACAACTCCCAGTCGTTTGGGAGTTGGGTAGGGCCCCACACAACCTTTGAAAGTTTTTTAGGGCCCCACACAACCTGTGGGAGTCGTTTAGGGCCCCACACAACCTGTGGGAGTCGTTTAGGGCCCCACACAACCTGTGGGAGTCGTGTAGGGCCCCTCAATACATGGGGGCCCATACACTACTCCAAAGGGTTGTTCCAAACACGCGCAACCCCTGGGGGGGCATATACCCCCCATAATGGGATTTTTTGATTTTTTTACCCCTGTACACAACCATTGAGACCTGTAAAAAGGGGTATACAACCCCCCCTGGGATTGATCAATAATTTAGTTATTTTTATTTTATTCTATATTTTTGTTTTTTTTTAAACCAAAAAATCAACGTTTTTTGATTTTTTGGTTGATTTCTGTTTTTGTTTATTTAGTTTATTTTAGTTTTTTTTAAGCCTGAAATTCTTTTAGTTTTGTGGCACAGAAAAAAACTAGATTTGAGTTATATACAACCTTACACAACTTGAATGTAGTGGTGTGTGGTGCCACACAAAACTGAACCGTGATGTGGGGGCTACCCAACTGCATTCAAGTCATTTGGAGGCTACACAACTTGATTTTAGATTTTTAGCATGCCACACAACTCAAATGTGATTTTTGGCATGCTGTACGACTCAAATGACCTTTTTAAAATGCCACATGGCCCATTTGAGCCATGTAGCATGCCACATGGCCCATTTCAGTCATTTAGCATGCCACATGGCCCATTTGAGTCATGTAGCATGTTACGCGGCCCATTTTATTTGTGTAGCATGCCACACGGCCCATTCAAGTTGTGTAGGATGCCACATAAACCATTTGAGTCTTTTAGCATGCCACACGGCCCATTTGAGTCATGTAGCCTGCCACACGGCCCATTTGAGTTGTTTACACAACTCAAAGAGTTGTGAATTTAACATTACCCAAAATTCAAGTCTTTTGACCAGCCCTAAAGTAAAAACACAAAAAAAAGAAACAAGTTCAACTTGTGTTTAGCTGACCCCATCACAAGCTTAACACAAGTTAAGCTTGTGATGGGATCAGCCCAACACAAGTTGAAATGACTTACCATTAAAATCTAATTCAAAAAACTCAACATAATGATTTTAAATCAAAACACTCAACATAATGATGTTCAAAATTTGATAGCCCTTTATATTAATAGAATTACAATACCAGAATGTTAGACCCAACCCAAATGATGAAATTAATCTATAAGTTAGAATAAAACCCAAGTTGATCTTTGAGGTGATCAACCCAACAAGATGCTTTTTTTAGAAATAATGGAAAGTTGTTTGGAAACTATGGGCGGGATTGGAAAGGAGGGCTTGCCACTTTTCCCATAATGAAAACAAAATGCAATGCTACTTCAATATTTAATCCAATCTCAATTGAACAACTACCAAGTTTGCTCAATTTCAAGTTGAGAAAGATCAATTTTTTGCGATGTTTTTATTCACAATTTCCTTTAGTTTCACTTTAATTTCACTTTATTTCACTTTAATTTCACTTTACTGTCACTTTATGATTGCTAGATGTGGAACAACAGTCCCACATAGTAAGCATTGATCCCAAATTTGGGTTTATGGAAACAAAATGTGGTCCAGGGGGACCCAAAAAGTTTGGCACAACCCGGGGGGTGGCATACCCCTGGACACGGCTCAAAACTGCCATGTACAGGGTGTATACAGGCCCCAGGGGATGTGAGTGTTTGAGAAGGCCCCTTGGGCGCGTCTAGACGCGTTTTCTGGCTCGCACGCGCGTCTTGGACGCTTTTATGAGCCCCTATGCATCCATTTGGCCGTGTAGGGCCCTACACAACTCCCACAAAACTGGGAGTTGTGAATTCAACATTAAAATCAAAAAAAAAGTTCAACTTGTGTTAAGCTGATCCCCTCACAAGAAGTAAAAATACTCCTTAGGATCATTGAACTGACTTAACAATAAAATCTCATTAAAAAAACTCATCATAATGATGTTAACTCAAAAAACGCACTATAATGATGTTCCAAATTTGATAACCCTTTTTATTAATAGAATTGCAACATCAGCATCAGAACCCAAACCCAAATGATGAAATTAATCTATAAATTAGAAAAAAAATCAAGTTGATCTTTGAGGTGATCAACCCAACCAGAAGCTTTTTTTTGAATCATGGAACATGGTTTGTAAACTATGGGCAGGATTGGAATCACATCTCCTTTAAGTACATGATGGACCCAATGGTTACTGTCAACAAAGCAAATGAAAACAGGATCTGATTATTCTTTCACACCCATTTTCATAGGTGTATAAGAACAAAATGAATCAAATTAAATGAAAAATATTAGTCTTTCATAAGAATCTGCTATTGTTTGACCCATGTCAAGCTTTGAATTCCATTTTGAAGATGGAATCTTTTCATTGATGTAATTAAAATCAAGTCTTTCTTCTATCTTTTCAATGTCTTTAAAGCCACCAAGGATCCTAGCATAGCACATCTAATTTTTCCTCAATGTTTCAAGCATTTCTTTTCTTTCTTGAAACCATCCATGCTCATCATACCCAAGTGATTTATCAATGACCCTAAATCCACAATTTCCATCACCAACCGGATCCCAAACCCCACCCAAGAACTTATGTAAGTTATCAGGTATTTGATTGAGGTAATTCACTTCCTAAAATCAAAAAATAGTTAGCCAAAATTATAATTTCATTAAATGAATCAACACTAACCAAAGATGAGCTTCTGTTTGACTCTTCCATTGCGTCTGCTTCATCCTTTGAAAAGGAATCAGATTCCAACAGCACAAAACCCAATGAAATTTCAGTCTTTTCCACTGAACTATGAAATTCTGATGAAGAGCCTGACTTGGACTATAACCATTTCTCCATCAGTTCATTAAACCAAAAAAATGAACCTTTCACAGAAGAAAAGACTTACAATCTTTTTTCTTTTCTGTGCCCTTCTAATTCTCTTTTCCTGCTTAAGTTCCTTTTCAAAGTGTTCAAATCAAGAAGTATCTTGCCAGCTATCTGTCAATTCTGGAGGTCCTCTGCTTGATTGCAAGACTTTAGGTTCAAGTCTTGGCTTTGATTGATAATTTTCCATCTTCTTCATAAAGTGCTTCAACAGCCCGTGATAATCTTGTTCAGGATGAGCCAATATCATTGCATTGAGCTTCCCATGTAACTGATGATTGTTGAGCAGTTCATCTACATCAAAATTTAAAAATTTAAAAGGATCAAATATTACTGAAGTAGGAATCATTATTTTAGTCAATTAGGAATCATCATTCAAAAAGCATTAATGCCATTAAACCAACTTACAGAACTAGAACTGCAAGTTTCATAATCCAAACTCCACTGAGGATGAACATCCTCAGGCACAATGGAGCCTCTTGATGCTATTAGGTTGCCTGTTTGGTGGGAACATGGCAAACCCATATTCATTGAGTATTAATTGGTGCACACTTCCCCATCATGGTTCTGCTTTAATCTCTCTAATTGATCCACAACAATTCTGATTGCCTGTATAGACAACTTGTATCCCAATGGTAACAGTTCAGTAGGAAGAACTATTCCAATCTTTATTTGAGGGTTGTAAAGGGCAGCCTGAACCAATTTAATTTGATTGGAAACTGTCCCCTCTAGGTTTTACCACACATCCAACATGTTTCACAAAAAATTTGCAAGGAATCATTTGAGAGTAGCATGGGCCCATTCAACCCAAGAATTTGTTTTATTTTCAAATTCAGGGTTTTGGCAAGTCCAACCCATTACAAATTTCTATTTGATATGGAAGATATTATGATCCATATACTCAAGCACATCCTCACAGTCTGCCAAGAAACACTTCATACAATTCATAATTTAAGCAACCCAAAACTGGGAAGATTAAAATTAGAGGAAGTGATTTGGCACTTACTTTAAGTTTGGCATCATTGACCTCTGCATCCTCCTTGGTTTTTGAGGCCCCATACTTAGCCCACAGAGACATAAAGATTTTCTGCCTTTCAAAGTCATTATTAAAGCACACTTTACAGTTTGCTTGTATTTTTTTAGACAAGTGCCATTGTCAACACTGTCTTTTAGACTCAGGGAAAATTCTTTCTAGAGAAAATATGTCAGGGATTTAACCTCTACTGCTAAACTTTCCCATTTTTAAACCTGAAAAAATAAGACAAAAACCAGTATTCAAGTCAGTTTTTGACTCAAATAACTCAAACAATAGCTAAAAGCTCACAGACTCAAACAATACCAAGGTATTTTGAGGAAAAAGCCACACCTTAAACCTGTATAAAAAGGCAAGGGGCCTGGCTCCAAATAAATGAAGCTCAAAGGAGCTTTGCTTATAAATAAGCTCACACCCTTTATATTAGTAACACACAAGGGTCACTACTCCAATTAGGAACTTCCACTCAAAATTGAAGTTGCAAATAAGATTTTTAGTTGAATATAATACTAAAGTTGATAGCCCCAGTCAATCTCTTCTTGAGACTAAGTTTGGTGGGCTTGTTAACTCTTGCCGCATTCTCTTACAAATAATTAATCATATATAACTGGTGAGGAAGGGGCTATAGGGTGAAGACCCTCCTCTTTGAAGGTAACAGGAGCCCTCAGGGGACTCAAGGAATCATCAGGGGAGTGCTAGTATCTCCCTGGTTTCGTCCTCAAGGTCTCAGAACCCCATCACATCCTTCCCAATGAGTAATAGGGTACTAGTACTCATTGGGGGGGATTTTCAATTTACAGGATCTTATTTAGATACCCCCAAAGTTATATACTCTAAAACTAAGCTCAGGGCACTCTGAGTGAACGCTCTCAATGCTCAGGAGAGTTTATAAAAGTATAATCACATCCCCAAGGGGCATAATATTAAGATTATGTGATTGGTTTATACAGACTGGAGAGTATAGCTTAAATTAATTACTTTAGCTTGTCCCCAAAGGAAGGGGACTTATTGGGAAGTTATATATCAATAGTGGGGACGCATCTGAGTCCTCATAAATTAATTAAAAGTTAAATTGGATCTCCATCTTGATAATATATATTATCAAGGTTTTACTTCTATATCAATATTCATAAAAAGATACTTATAAAATATTATAAAATATTATCAAAATTTATTATATAATTCTGAACTTCTTGATCAACTTTCATTATTGAATCTATGGTGGGTTGAACCAGTGACCTTTATTTCAGAAAATGGAGAGTTAGACTAGTACTTAAGCACTATACCAGCAAGACATAAGAGTTGTGCAGACATTCGGACAGATTTAATACTCTCATGGCTGACAAAGGATCAAATGTTTTTCACGTTCCTTCACAAAGAATTTGGAAAGTCTCTCAGAATCATGAGCCAACTCCTTTAGCGCATTTACAGACAAACTGTAGAACTCAAACTTTTCCCTTGTTATAAAAACAAGATCTTTTGTGAAAGTTTTCTGGTTGGAAGTAATTTGTAAAAAATGAAATAGGGGGATGTTGTACTTATTTTTTTTTATAAGTACAATCCATTATAGCTATATGATGGAATTTTCTGCAAAGCTTTAATGAATCTGGGTGAGCCAAGAATAGGGCCTCCAACTGACCCTCTCCCCTGAATTTTGCTTGATGAAACCAACCTGAATTACCAAGTTGTTCAAAGAGGACCTCCTTAACACTATCCCTCTTTAGTTCTGCTAGCTTTACCTTACGCTTAGTGTTATAGATTGTTTGGTCATTAACATATTTGCCACCATGTATCTTGCTCAATTTTTTTTTTTGAGTTGAATTGTATTTAGCCCATCATTCATGCCTTCTTTTAGATTTTATAAGGCTACCCCAGAGATTCTCCTCAGGTGAGGATGCACTGGGGGGTTTGGAGATGATTCATGGTCATGTTGATCATTTCTGTAGGAGATATGCTGTAGAGACTCCTGTGGGATTATATAAATAAAGTAGCAAATAGCTTTCTGGAATTCCTTGAAGGGGAATTTTGTATTACTTGTTCTCCTTTAGAGTATTAGTAAGACTAAGAGTGGTTTTGAATTGCCTGCCTTTCTAGTACTATAGTAAGTCTGCACAATAATTTATTTGAATTAATGGCTGGTTTCTTTTAGACTTAAAATAGGTCTCAGATCAGAACTAGATTAGTTATTAATGTTATTGGTAGGTTTTGTTGAAGAATAGACCAGATGTATTTGATTATTGGTTAATTATTGATGAGATATAGGTGATCTTAACCAATATGCCAATATTAAAGGTTTCAAGGTTTTATCAAAGGGATGGTTCAGGAGAGGACCCAAGGATGGGTTTACCCACAGGGGGCTGGGTAGAGGAAAGGTTTGTAGTTTGTTTTTGTTGTGCTCTCTTTCTTTGTAAGGGTTATTTATGAATTAAAGGGGGTGGTTTTGCTTTAATCTGGTGCTGAATATTTAGGTCACAGAAGAACCCTTATTCAAGCACCTGGTGGTTGTTTTTAATTGGTTAAAGATAGGTTATAACTTGGTTTCTGATTTCCTGTTTCTTTCTAATTGGTTCAATAATAATATTTATCTGGGTAGGTACCACAGATGGATGGGTTGGATTGGGGTAGGTGAGTGCTGATAGGCCAGATGGCATCTGAGGGCATGCTGATACAACCCAGATAGGTCAGAGAGGCCCTCCTTAAATAGAAAATCTGGTGCTGAGGGGATGCTCAGGGCTGCCCCTGAGGGTACCCTGGGGCTTCCCCTGTTACAGTGGGATAAAGGTACATGAGACATTTTAGCTGGTTTGAAAAACAAACTGCATTAAACTGAGGCAATTCTGCTTGTTAGACAAAAGACAATGCATGAAACTGAGGCAATTCTGCTGGTTGGACAAAAGACACTGCATGAAAATGAGGCAATTCTTCTGGTTGGGAAAAGATTGTACAGGGTTTTCATGCCTGCACAGCCTTGCATGAATTTCTGTGAGGTGCTGATAAAGTTGTTCCAGTGCTGGTTGCTTATTTGGTACTGACTGTCCTTCCTGCATGTATTGCTGGGTAGCCCTTTGGTACTTGTACAGGTGGGGTTTTGGGTATCACATGCTTCTGAATACATACGTTTGTGTGTGGTGCTGGGATTGTTTGATACTACATGGTTCTGGCTGCCTGCATGTATTGCTGGGTAACCCTGTATACTTCTGCATAGCCTTTTGTAGGTGTATTTGCTTGTTTGTTTGGATCTGGTTGAGCCTGGTTTCACTTCCTCCTGCCTATACTGTCCTGCATACTTCTGCATAGTCTTGTGTAAGTGTATTTGCTTGTTTTTTTTGGAACTGGTTGAGAGTGGTTCCACTTCCTCTTGCCTACACTGTCCTGTATACTTCTGCATAGCCTTGTGTAGGTGTATTTGCTTGTTTTTTTTTTTGGATCTGGTTGAGACTGGCTCCACTTCCTCCTGCCTATACTCTCCTGTATACTTCTGCATAGTCTTTTGTTTGTGTATTTGCTTGTTTTTTTTGGAACTTGTTGAGACTGTTCCACTATCTCTTGCCTCCACTGTTCTGTATACTTCTGCATGGCCTTGTGTAGGTGTATTTGAATGCATCCTGGGTGAGGTGACAGGGTTTTGTATGGTTCTGGTGTTGAGGGTAAGCTGTTACTGGTATTTACTTGAGGGTTTGAAAGGTCTGTCTTTATGCCTTCCACAGAGAAGTGACACCTGGTTGAGTATGAGTTTGCCACAGTTGGAGGTTTGTTGGACTGTATCTTTTAATCCATGAGGTATAGAGGGGTACTTTGGCTGAGTGACTATAGGTTACTTGTGATGTAGAGTCCATTCATGAGGTTAATTTGAGGTTTTGAGCTGTTTTTACCCAGGGAAAGTGAGTCTGATGGCTATAGGACAGGTTTGGACTACCACATCCCCCCCCCCAGACTTAATGCTGTCCACAGAATTCCTGTCCATAGACATTGGACTCCATATCCTATCCTTCTTCTCATTCTTTTTCTTCCTCTTCTTCTTCTTCTTCTTCTTCTTCTCCTTCTCCTTCTTCTTCTTCTTCTTCTTGATATTGATCTTGAGATACATAAATAAAAAACTAATAATCACATATAAAATCAAAGAAAGGTCCAGAGAATCCTAGTGATCCAGTTGGTCCTGTTGCAATCTTGATGGCCTATCTCTAAATCTTCTCCTCTTATCTATTTCTTGATTGTTCCCATGTAGCAAGTAAAATTATAATTATATCCTTTCCATTCTTCCTATGCATATATATATATATTTTGGTTCATATCTGGGTTTCCCTGGGAATAGACAGGTTGTGCATACCTCTGGATTTTATTTCTTCAAAAAATCAATCTTTTTTTCCGTTCTCCATCTATTATTGTACTTCAAGGACAAAGCAAATTCTCATCTGATTACCTCTTTTCTAACTTTAAATCTTCTTTTCCCTTCTCCATCTACTATGGTACTTCATGGCCAAAGAAATATTCTTCCCAAGTCTTCCAATTTCATCCATGTTGCCCTGTTTGCATCTATTCATACTTGATAGATTCCTTTTCCCTTTATATGTACTATGAAACCTTTATTTAGAAAGTTCTAGCTCAAGATTAATTGTTTCTTGTTTACTTGACACCTTGACACATCTGGAAATATTCAATTGGGTCCAATTTTGAGTTTAAGCCAGTCTTGATGTCTCCAGGTCCCTCCTTCTTCCTATTATTCTATGTTCTCTTTGGGTTGAATTCTTTTTACAGTAATAATCTTCTTGATGAAGTATATTTTCACTATTTCATTCTTTTATTTTTTTATTCATTCATTCATTTTATTTATTTATATTTATTTATTTTATTTATTTATTTTTATTTAATATTTTATTTAATATTTTTATTCTTTTCTTTGTTTTTATTATTTAGTTATTTTTTTTTATATTTGCAGTTTAGACTCATGCTTAGGATTCTAGCTATTTATATTTTTATTTATATATTAAAGTACTTAGCAGTTTATGCTCTTGCTTAGGAGCCTTGTTATTTATTTATTTTTGTATTTTTTTTATTTGTATTTTTTTTGTATAAGCCCCGCTTGATTCAGTCTTGACGGCGGTGTCTCTTTTTTTGCGGATGCGCGCGGGTTTTGGTCGCCGGCAGTGGGGGGTTGCTTTTGACAAGCGGATGGGGTGCGAGGTGCGCGGCAGGTTTGTGAAAGTAGGCAAGAAAGGCGCGCAAGGTGCACGGGAGGTTTGGGAGCGGGGGCCATGCGCGGTAGTCGCCAAAACGAGGCGCATTGCGTGCATGGTCGCCCTGGAGTCCGCCCTGATCTTCGATCCCCGCAGCTCTAGATGGATATTGACCTTTTGCAAGTATTCCAAACACCACAACATACGGGGGCGCGGTGTTAAATTATTCGGTAAGTCCCTGTGTTTCCTTCTTCTTTTTCCTGTATTTCTTATACTTCAATTATTTCTGTATTGATTTTCTCCTGACTCGTCTCTGACCAAATACGTTTATGCTGACGCCGCACTTGTGGCGTGATTTATTTTGTTTTGCATATGTAGATCATCACAACAGTACCCCCCCCCTTCGACGCAGGTAAAAGATGGATCCCAAGTTCATTGCGGGCAGTTGCAGTGAGCGTTCTGTGTTTTTTTTTTCTTTGGTCAATCGGTTGACAGATTTATTTATTTGTTTTAATTTATCTTATTTATCTATTTTTTGCTTATATATATATGTGTTGGAGTCAAATCTGCTCTTATTCAGACTGCCATCCAAGTGTTCTAAGTCTTGGTACTGAAAGCCTGAACAGCATTGTCAAACGACACATCAGGTCTTTACAGCTAAATCAAAGCAAACCCTTGCTGAGTGAACAGGCACAATGGCCCATCCGGCAATGCCGCACTTAGCTTAGTGGTTAAAGCATCACTCATGAATGTTGAGGTCATGGGTTTAAATCCCATAGTGCACAACTACATTTTGGATTCTAACAATATATGTGTGTGTGTGTATTTTTAGCTTATCTGGTTTTGAAGGCACCCTCCCCAAAGTTGGAGGGAAGGAGACGGGCGCGTTGTCGTTGTTAGGTAGGAGTGGCCGATCGACCGAGTTTGGCGAGGGGGGGAGAAGGAGAGCGCTGCTGTACGGTTCAATTGTGCATGGCCGTCATACACAGCTAGGGCGGTGCAAGTAAGTGGTTGGTATTTTAATTTGGTTGATTGGTCAATTTTATCTGTTTGTATCAATTTATCTTGATTTTATTCATCTTTATTTTTTATTTATTGCTTTTTTTAATTTTATCTTTTGTAAGATCTTCCAATCAATGTAGGTTCTGCAGCAACCAAAGCTGCAGCGAGTCGCGCCGTCAACTGGACAATAATTTGTTGGTCCAACTTGATTTCTCCAATTGACCAATCGCCATCGGATCTTTATTGAGTTTCTTCTTGACTCGTTTCATCAGCTCGGTTTGGTAGAAGCCCAAACTGCAGCCGTTGGTGTTGTTTGTCAGATAGGGGTTATGGTACGTGCTTCCTCCAATTGGGAATTCATTTCCTTCTTATTAATCTTGGAAAGGATCAACGATCCTCGCTTCTTCTAATTCAATTCCCCCCTTTATTATTTTTTCTGCATCCTTCCTTTTGAGCTGATAGTGAGCGGCCTTAGCCACAGAGGTCGCCATTGCTGCCCAAGGTCCAAAGTTGTTGGTTTGCCCCAATCTAGGGAGGTTATTGGCCCAGGGCGAGTTTCTTCCCCTCCCTCCACGTCTATTTAAAGAGGGCCGAGAAGTGTCTTCTCCCCCCCCCCTCCATCCACAAAAAGAAAACATCCTCGTCATCGCTTTGGTGACTTCCCTCTTTCTTTCTCCTTATCGCTAGGGAAGCTCCTGACCGTTTTCGTGTTGTTGAAAAATGAATAGGTTAACCACGCCTTCCTTTCCAAAGCCGGTAGCTACCCCCCTTCCTATCAATCGTTTTGGGGCCGTTCTTTTTGTATTTTGAGGGGCCCATTAGGGTTTGTCGTCAGTGAGTCCTCCTCTTTTGTGCTTGCTCTTTTTATTTTACGGGAAGTAAATACTAACAAAAGATTATTATTATTTTTTTTACGGTTTTTTTTAGAGGTTGTTTTAGCAAACAGTTTTATATGTGCTTTTTGTATATATATATATATTCTCTTGTATATAGTATATATATATATATATATATATTTGTAATGGTTTTTTTTATATAATGAAGTAATAATAGTGTTGCAGTGCCACCCTTCCCCTCAGCTCACCAAAAAAAGGAACGAGGGCTTTGGCATTTAGAAGAAAAAATCAGCTATAAATATTTTTTTTTGTTATTATATATAACATATTATACTTTATCTGGGGAGGAAACATTCATTAGTTGGACTTATCATCAGTGAGTTTTTATTTTCTTTTTTTTTTGAAAATAAGGGAGATGAGCCATGAAAAAGTACTGAACCTCTTTTTTTTTGCTTTACTTTTCTTTTAGATACCATATGTTTTACAGTGAGAATGAAACAATGCCCACCCATTCCCTCAGCTCTTCAAAGGAAACTGAAGGCTTACTGCTGCATCTTGTAAAATGGGAATGAAACCTATTCATCCAATTGGCCTGACCACCAGACCTCAAATGGGTGACCTTATACATATTGATCAAGTTTGAAATCCATAATCTGGCCCATTCCTCTCCATAATAAAGACTGGTTCTAACTACCCAAGGGATGTGCCCATAATGAGAAATCCAGTCCCCTTAGTAAAGTAAGGTATTGGCCAACTGATTGTTGAGGAGCTCTATGATTTCTGAGTTGTCCAATCCTCCTCCAGGTAATTCTTCCCACTTGGTTCCTTCCATGTCTTCAAGGTTGGTCCAGAATCCTCCAAATACTTGTTGAAACATTTCCAAGCTTTCTTCAGCCTCTTGCCTTTTCAAATCTTCCTCCCATCCTCTTTCTGCTGGCACTTCAGGGGTGATGATGTTACTTTCCCATGGGTCTGGTAAGCCTTCAAGGTCTATTTCTGGTATATTCTGTCCACTGGTCCAAACCTCTTCTTCCTCCAAGGTTGCTGTAATACTGTTCATCCCCATTGGTCTTCCAGGTGGTGTGACCTGCCATCCTACCTGGTTTGGTGAACAAATTGGGATACATAACCTTTCCCCTCCTACTATCTCATAGCTTAAAACTTTCCCTTTATTCTTTGAAAATTCCAGCCTAAATTTATGATGTACTAAGAAGAGTCTTTCAAGTACTGTATGAATTGATCCTTTGGCTATGAAGAAGTGGGCAGACTTTGGTTCCCCAGGTGTTCTTTCAAATACTGTTGTTTGGGCCAATCCAATTAGTGTAGTAGAGTGGCCTCCGATTCCTGTAACCTTCATGAATAATTCTCTGGACACCAAGCCTGTCTGAATGGTCAAATGTTCTTGTATGACATTTAATTCAGCACCAGTATCCACAACAGCCTTGATCTTCTTTCCCTTAATCCATATGTCAATGAATCCCAGTGGACAAGCATAGGTGAGGTTGTTTCCTATAGAGCATGGGTATTCATCATCTGAATAGTCTTCAAAGTGGTGCTGACATCCATTTATCCTTCTATTGGTTTTGCTGGTTGTTGGTTTAGAAGTCTTATTCAAATCCAAGGTTCCTTGAGGGGTCATATCTTTTAACTTCTGGAAAAAATTTGGTGCAACTGAAAGGAGCTTCTCCAACGTAAGGTTAAATTTCTGCTTTAATATCTTCTTCTTCAAGCTTTCTTCCATCTTGGTTCCTTCCTGAGTATCCACTGGTTCTGAATTTACTGGGTTCCTCTTCACAGGTTCCGTTAAAGGTTCCTTGGCAGGTTCTTTGGGGGGTTCTCCTTCATCTTCAGAGTCATGGTCCATTTCCACCCATGCTCCTGGATAGCTTGTCTTCCTCTTCCTTGGTTTTGGGGCTATTTCTTTAGTTGGAGCTGAAGTTACCTGGTCTAATACTGGTGCCTCCTTGGTGTTATCCTTCTCTTGTGGAATTCCAGACAAACTTTGTGATCTTCTCATTCCCCATTGAACTTGAGATTCCTTCATATCATTTTTTGGTTCCACCTGCTTCTGGGGTTCCTCCAATTTTGGGACTTGTTGAGCCTCTGAGAATTTCTTGACCTGATCTCTGAAACTTTCCTGCTGGCTATAAGGTATGGGTTGTCTTTTTGGGAAGTAATAGTTGGGTCCTTGTTTTTAAACCCTCCTGGCCTTTATGTCTTCTGTCAATTCTGGACAGTTGAATTGGGTATGGAGTTCATCCTTGCAATAGTAACATCTGATTGTCCATCTGGGTTCTGCACTGGTAGATGAGGGTCTGTAGTTTTGTGACATCCCTTGGTTGATCCTATCAAAGTGAGGAGGTGCCTGCTTCTGATTTGAAGCCACAGTGAGTTTTGAAATTTCTTGCTTCATTTTCAAGAGCTCATCTACTCCCAGTTGTTGAAACTTGAATTCTTTCTTGGTCTCCACTAATTTCTTGATGATATTTTTAGGGATTTCTTCTTTGTCCACATCCCATAAGGCCAAGGTCATTTCCACAAATTCCTTCAAGGTCTCCAAATCTGGTGGGAGGTATCTGCCATCCCTTGAAATCTTGATTCTTCCTGCATGGGCCAATTCCTTGTTAACTTCCCTCCTGAGATCAGTGGACAAGGCTTTCCAGAGATTTTCTCCACTTTCCCAGTTTGCATTGTCATAACCCATTCTGATGAAATAAATAACCATCTCCTCATAACTTCCAATGAACTTCTTGAAGTCATGTTTAGTCTTGATGCCTCCCTGCTCTTGAGTATGTCTGAGAAGCCTTGGTATGGATTCCTTGTTGAACCTTCTATGGGGGGTAGCTGTGCCCCATTTCCTTTTCAATTCTTTCTTCAAGAGGTCTCAGTCTCCATATTCATGTCTTTCCATATCTTCAATGTACTCCCTTATCTTCTTGTCTTGTACTAAGAAAGGTAATTCTAGGGCTATATCTATTCCCCCTGCCTTCTGGATCCTTTCCAGTTTATCTACTCTTTTAATGAACTGTTCCACTTCTGTCCCATCAAATTCAAGGTTCACTTTCTTTCAATCTAATAATACTCCATTTTGGTCATCATTGTTTATTATTGAGTTATCCTGGACTGGTCTTCTGGCTGGGGTTCTTTCATTATATTGGCTCCTAGTAGCTCTTCTTCCTTCTTCTCTAGCTTGGGGATATATATTTATTCCTGGGCTTATGGAGGGGTTTTCTGATTCTTCAATGGTTTCTGCTGGGATTTTTCCATATGCTGATCTTGGAGTTGGGGTCTGAAATCTGGGTTCTTGGTTGGGTGTATGGGGTTTCTGGAATTCACTGTGCTGTTTTTTCTTCAAGCATTTGGTTTATGAGTTTGGTAATGTTGGCAAGGTTCCCCATTGCTTCTACTCCAGGTTCTGGCTGATTCTGACTTCTTTCCTGGTCTTTCTCTAGTTTATCCTGGGATCCACTTGTTATTTTGGTTTTGTCTTTCAGTTCTTTCTCCATCCTGATTGTTGAAGATAGGGCTTCTTTTTAATTATCTTCAATCCCTTTGAGTTGTTCCTTGAGGTCTTCAAGTATCTGGTACGGGTTTCTTCTTTCTCCCTTCTGGATTTTGAGTTAATTCTTGAGGCTAATGATCCACCAATATGTTATGGTTTGATAACTGATAAAATCTAAAGCAAGCAAGCCACTCTTGGGACACCAATTGTAGAGACTCCTGTGATATTATATAAATAAAGTAGCAAATAGCTTTCTGGAAGTCCTTGAAGGGGAATTTAGTATTACTTCTTCTCCTTTAGAGTATTAGTAAGACTAAGAGTGGTTTTGAATTGCCTGCCCTTGTAGTAATATATTAAGTCTGCACAATAATTTATTTAAATTAATGGCTGGTTTCTTTGAGACTTAAAATAGGTCTCAGATCAGACCTAGATTATTTATTACTTTTTATTGGTAGGGTTCATTGAAGAATAGACCAGATGTATTGGATTATTGGTTAATTATTGATGAGATATAGGTGATCTTAACCAATATGCCAATATTAAAGGTTTCAAGGGTTTTTCAAAGGGATGGTTCAGGAGAGGACCCAAGGATGGGTTTACCCACAGGGGGCTGGGTAGAGGAAAGTTTTGTAGTTTGTTTTTGTTGTGCTCTCTTTCTTTGTAAGGGTTATTTATTAATTAAAGGGGGTGGTTTTGCTTTAATCTGGTGCTGAATATTTAGGTAACAGAAGAACCCTTATTCAAGCACCTGGTGGTTGTTTTTAATTGGTTAAAGATAGGTTATAACTTGGTTTCTGATTTCCTGTTTCTTTCTAATTGGTTCAATAATAATATTTATCTGGGTAGGTACCACAGATGGATGGGTCGGATTGGGGTAGGTGAGTACTGATATGCCAGATGGCATTTGAGGGCACGCTGATACAACCCGGATAGGTCAGAGAGGCCCTCCTTAAATAGAAAATCTGGTTCTCAGGGGATGCTCAGGGCTGCCCCTGAGGGTACCCTGGGGCTTCCCCTGTTACAGTGGGATACAGGTACATGAGACATTTTAGCTGGTTGTAAAAATACACTGCATGAAAATAAGGCAATTCTGCTGGTTAGACAAAAGATACTGCATAAAAATGAGGCAATTCTGCTGGTTGGAAAAAAGACACTGCATGAAAATGAGGCAATTCTGCTGGTTGGGAAAAGATTGTACAGGTTTTTCATCCCTGCACAGCCTTGCATAATTTTCTTTGAGGTGCTGATAAGGTTGTTCTGGTGCTGGTTGCTTATTTGGTACTGACTGTCCTTCCTGCATGTATTGCTGGGTAGCCCTGTGGTACTTGTACTGGTGGGTTTTTGGGTATCACATGCTTCTGACTACATACGTTTGTGTGTGGTGCTGGGATTGTTTGATACTACATGGTTCTGGCTGCCTGAATGTATTTCTGGGTAACCCTGTGTACTTCTTCATAGCCTTGTGTAGGTGTATTTGCTTGTTTGTTTGGATCTGGTTGAGACTGGTTCCACTTCCTCCTGCCTATACTGTCCTGTATACTTCTGCATAGTCTTTTTTTTGTGTGTTTCCTTGTTTTGTTTGGAACTTGTTGAGACTGTTCCACTTCCTCTTGCTTACACTGTTCTGTATACTTCTGCATGGCATTGTGTAGGTGTATTTGAATGCATCCTGGGTGAGGTGACAGGATTGGTGTATGTTTCTGGTGTTGAGGATAAGCTGTTACTGGTATGTACTTGAGGGTTTTCAAGGTCTGTCTTTATGCCTTCCACAGAGATGTGACACCTGGTTGAGTATGAGTTTGCCACAGTTGGAGGTTTGTTGGACTGTATCTTCTAATCCATGAGGTATAGAGGGGTACTTTGGCTGAGTGACTATAGTTTATTTGTGATGTAGAATCTATTCCTGAGGTTAATTTGAGGGTTTGAGCTGTTTTTACACTGGAAAAGTGATTCTGATGGCTATAGGACAGGTTTGGACTACCACAACACCACAAGGGGTCTGCCTTTGTGCAACTTGCATGGATTAAAAACTTGCACCCAAACTTTCTTGTGTGAGTTTGCCTTGAGCTTTCAGTGAGCAATTTCCAAGATTACAAACCATGTCTATCACAGGCTAAATTCACATATTTGTCATGCTTTGAGTTTAAAACTTTTAAAGGTTAGTAATGCTTCATTTCACATGTTTGACAATGTTTTTTTGCCTCTTCCATAGTAAGAAAAGCTCTCACAGGAGGTGGGTGAAGTGGATCTGGCACCAATTAAATGGTTATATTGATGGCATGAACTCCATCAGTTTCAATCAAATTAAATAAGGCAGAGACCAAGTAAAAGAAAATGTCACTCACCACCAAGGGTCATTTTCATTTGTGAAACATTTTGTTCCTCAATTTTCACTCTAGATTAGGATGCAATTGGGGCTTCCAATGATTCATTACCCAAATCCTTCTTGTCCCCAGCTTTTTTCATGGCACTATTGATTTAATCCTTCAACGCAGCCATGTTACAAAAAGGAGGGCTTGCCACTGTTCCCATAATTTCAAAAAAATTTCAATGCTACTTCATTATTCAATCAAACTTTCAATTCAACAACTACCCAGTTTTCTCCCTTTCAAGTTCAGAAAGATAAATTTTGTGGAATGTTTGTTTTCAGTTTCCCTTTTCTTCAATTATTTGGTTCAGATTCACTTTATTTCACTTTATGTTCACTTTGGTGCCACTTGGGGATCACTAGGCGTGGTCCAATAGTCCCACATAGTATGCATTGATCCCAAATTTGGGTTGATGGAATCCAAAGGTGGTCCAGGGGGACCCAAAAACTCTGGCACAACCCCCAGGGGATTGTATACCCCCAAAAAAGCATCAAAACTGCTGTTTGGGGGGGTACACAACTTAAAAAATCCCTGTACGGGGGGTATACCGCCCCTAGGGGTTTTGCGTGTTTGAGACAACCCCTTGCGCGTGTGTAGACACGTGATTTGGCCCACACACACATTTTGGATGTGTGTATGGGCCCCCATGTATCCATTGGGCTGTGTAGGTCCGTACACAACTCCCACACAACTGGGAGTTGTGAATTTATCATCACCTGCAACAAAATCAAAGATGTGTGATTTTAAGGATTGGGGAAATGAAAAAAAATAATGCACTAATAATACTTTGAAATCAAAATAAAATAAATCAAAAACATATAAGGTGGGCTAGCTTCAAATGCCACAACCACAGCCACCATGGATGCTATTAAAAACTCTGTCTGCAATAGTTTCAAGGGCCAAGTAAAAAAAAAATTGGTGGATTCATTACTGCATATTCACTTTCTGGATTGCTTCTGACTTAAAAACCATTGAAAACAACATTTTTGATGGAAATACACTGGCTGCATTAGTTTTGATAGCCAGGTCCAAAATTTTGCAGACTACCCAGAATTTTTTAAATGGCAATCAAAACTAATGAAGCTGTGGGTTTTGGAGTCCCCCTGTTTCAACCATTACAGGAAATTTTGTTCTCTTTTATAGGCAAAACCTAGGAATTTGAACCCTTCCAAAAATGGAAGAGGAATAGATATTTTTCCAATGGTTGAAAAACATGGTGATGGAAAAATAGAAAAGCATACTGCTCAGGTTTTAAAATTAAGAAATCTAATTGTTTTGGAAACTATAAATTTCCCAGACTACCAGACGCACAGGATGGGAAGAGGTTGGAAAAAGCTTTGTCTTACCAAATTTAGACAACAATGAAACAGACCTTATGTGGAAATGCAAGTAAGCAACTAGTGCAGCAATGGATTGGGCAAGAATTTTTAGGGATGGTGTGTGTGAAAAAGTCAAGGGGCAAAAGGAATGACAGGCAGTTGTAGGGGAATTTGCAGGAGTTTTCCACAGAAACATTTTGGAGGATTCCAAAGATGAGGGTCAGATAGGGGGTCTACCTTGGTGTGGTAAATTAGTTGGAGGAACTTTGAGTTGCAAAAAGGGTGAGGGTCCCTCAAAACCAATAAAAAACTCCAGAAGGGTGGGAAAGATGCATGGTGGCATGAAATTTAACTACAGATAACTTTTTCAGAGTAAGTTAGGTGTGGGGATTTCTTGTGGTGTTTTTTCAACTGTTTTATTTTTTATGAAAAGGGGAATGTAGAGAGGAAGGTAAGGGGATTATCAAATTATCCAGAGAAAAAAAATGGGTTGATATTACAAGAGAGACTTTTGGGAAAGACCCGCAAGTTGCAGAGGATTATACCAAGAGATACCTTCCTACTCTTCTGGAATTACTAGTTTGCTGCAGAGCCAACTTCCTTCCCCATCAAATTTTTCTTTTTGAATTACTTAGCAAATGGGAACATAGGGTAAAATGCATAATCTAATTGCAGAGGGGTACCAAAAACATTTGGAGTGGCCAAAATAATTTATGCTTGTCTGGATTTCTGCACCACACCTGTGCAGTGGGCTTTGACAACCATTCAGACAAAGGGCAAGCCTCCCCCCTCTTCCTTTTGATGGGGGGAGATTCTTTCCCACATTGGGAAAGGATTGAAACCTTCATATAATAATTTTACACCTTCTTTAATGGAAAAACTTTGAAAAGATTCAATTTAGTCAAGAAATTACCAAATTCAAACTTGTGGAATTTATTTATTCATTTATTTATTTGTGGCAAAACATTCCAAAAAACTTTCTTTAGAAAATTTCAGGGAATGAATTGAGCATTGTTCATTTAATCAAATTCCTCCATATTTTCCCTTCCTGGAAGGAAGGAGATCCTCTTTAAAATTTTCAATTACTTCACTAAGAATTTCAAAAATATATCTTGGAAATTTTCATCCTAAATTTTCTACCCCCTCTTTTCTTTTCTGTCTATTCATCATTGGCTTGCTTTGTTAAAATTTGGCCTGAAGAGGCTTCTCCAACACTTCTTTTTAAAATGTTTGAATTTTCCTCCACCAGTGCTTTGGCTTCTCTTTCTTCCAGCTTGAATTCATTCACTTTATTTATTTACTTCTCTCTGCCAGTCTTTTAGCCTTGAAATAATTCTCCATCAGTTTTCTACATTACTTTTTCAATACTGTGACCTGTAATTATTTAATTAGGAGATTGTTCTGCGTTAAAATTTGAATATTTTTGAAATTGTTGCAATAGCATCTTTTTCAGAAAACAAATCCTTCTATGTTCCTTTTTCCTTTTTATTATTGGACTTGAAGATAGTCATCCTTCCAATAAATTTTATTCTGGGAGCTTCTTGGATTGACAATTTCCTCTTGGTATAGGACAAAAATTTCAAACCTCAATTTTAGAAGCATCTTGCGTCCACACTAATTCAGAACTCAAAAATGTAAATATAAAACTTCAACATTTTTTTTAAAATCCACAATTTTTGCATTTTGAGCATTTACCACAAACCACAGTACTTGGTGCACACAATTTTCATTTTAAACACATTTATTGTATTGAAAGGGGAAATGGAAAATCTTATCTGGTGTATTTATAGGGGTATTTAAAAAATGGTTATTCAAATAATTTTATACTTTTTTTTAATGGCTGTGGTTAATTGAATTTATTTATGGAAAAATTCTTCTTCAAGTTTGCAGGACCTTTCAGTTTAATACCCAAAACTTTCATACTTAAAACCTGAAGGTCTATTTTTGGAGAACTAACTCAACATATAAACCAGTAAAAACCCTTGGTATTTAATTTTGAACCAAAATTTTGACACTGAATCAAAAGCACAATAATAAGCTAGCAAATTCTGCTCATAATCTTCAAAAAAGAAATCAAGGGACCATTTCATCTTGAAAATTCAACTCCCTAGGATTTGAAATAAATTCTCAGAACACTTTCCCTTATTCAAATAATAAACAATAAACTTCAAAACTTGTAATGAGATAGGATTATTTCCTGCCCAGATTCATTGATTCATCTACTTTCACCTTTGAAAAATGAGTTCAAACCTTGCTTTTTGTGTGCATTCATTTTAAAATAATCTTCAAAGCTCAGCTTTCCCCAGAGTCTAGCTTCTTTAACTTCCATTCACTGTGAAAATTCATATTGCTCTCATTTTCATTGCCATCAATTTGTTACTCATCTTTGCTTTCAACACAATTACTAACTTGCAGTTAACTTTTAGTTTGATTAAAAAATTCAATATCAGGGTGTATCAGTCATAAAACTTGCCATTTTTTAATGGCAGTTTTCAACCCAAATCTGAAATTCCAAAACTGCCGTTGAAAAATGACAAAACCCCACTTATTTAACAAGATGGCTATCAGATTTTCCCAATAAATAAGTGTAGTTTTTCCAATATAGTATATGAATTCAATACTCAAACAGGTCAAAAAATCCCATGAAACTGTTTCTCTACCATCTCAAACCCTGACTTCCACCATCACTCCTCTTCACTCAACCCCTGGGGATCCTGAAACTGTAGAAATTTCCAAGCCCAAATTTTCACTTCCAAACATGGATATTAGCTCTGATTGTTGATATTTCAAGCCAGGTAATTATTTTTTATATTCTGCAAGTTCAAACTTGCCTCATTTTTGCTTTGAATTTGCTAAAATTAATCAATTTCTTCCTTTTTAATTTTCTTTGACATAGATGAGCCCATCAAGACAACCAGAACCAAATTAATCCCCAACCAGAAAAAATTTGGAAATGAAACACACTTGGAAGTATAGGGTTGAATATAATGAAATATGGGATAAAAAAACTCAAGCAGACAGAAATTAGAGGGAATCATGAAATGGATGGTTAACATCCAACTGTGTATCATCTGCATTAATAATTCAAATCAATCCCTCATTAATGCTTCACCTTGACCAAGCCTCTATCCCCACTTAATTACCCCAACTTTTTTTTCTCATGCCACAAAATTTTATTAGAAAAATTACACCCAGAGAAACTGCAAGGAAGATATTGATTGTCCAAAACCCAAGCTTTTCAGCTACAAAAAACAAAAAGAAACTTCCACCAAATTAGGAAAAAAATCTAATAAGTTGGAAATAGTTACACATCTACTTCCATCATCCAGAAAGCAGCTTTGGGGAACCTTTACAGAAAAATTAACAGCTTTTTTTATGCAGACCATTTTCCCACTGAAGAAGCTGTGGACCATTTTTTAGTAAACCTCAATCTCAATTATTTCTTGCAAACACTTCTCCCTTGTTTTTAAAACTCAAAAAGATTGAAATTTTTACAATTCTTCAAATTCTCAGTATCAATCAGAGGAGAAAACAATCTTGAATTAGGAAATGAAAGGATGGTGAAATCACATAAATCAATGTTATTTAGCCCCATTCCAGTCCACACAATAGTTCCTCATCTACTTCCATCATCCAGAAAGAAGCTTTGGGGAACCTTTACAGTAACATCAACAGCTTTTTTTATACAGACCATTGGCCCACTGAAGAAGCTGTGGACTGTTTTTTAGTAAAGCTTAATCCCAATTATTTCTTGCAAAACTTCTCCCTTGTTTTTAAAACTCAAAAAAATTGAAATGTTTACAATTCTTCAAATTTTTGGTATCAATCAGAGAAGAAAACAATCTTGAATTAGGAAAGAAGAGTATGGTGAAATCACATACATCAATTTTATTTAGCCCCATTTCAGTCCACACAATAGTTCCTCATCTACTTCCATCATCCAGAAAGAAGCTTTGGGGAACCTTTACAGAAACATCAACAGCTTTTTTTATGCAGACCATTGGACCACTGAAGAATCTTTGGACCATTTTTTAGTAAATCTTAATCTCAATTATTCCTTGCAAAAACTTCTCCCTTGTTTTTAAAACTCAGAACACTTGAAATTTTTACAATTCTTCAAATTTTAAGTATCAATCAGAGGAGAAAACAATCTTGAATTAGGAAAGAAGAGGATGATGAAATCACATAAATCAATGTTATTTAGCCCCATTACAGTCCACCTCCTACAGATATTTGCTGACTTTATTCATGGTCAAGCTTTGCAGGACAATGATAAGGCTTTCAACCAAAACAAAAGTCATTGGTGCATTAGTCATTCAAGTCTGTAATGATCATTATTTCTAATTTTTATGTCCTTTGTTAAAAAAAGATGTGGTGTTTTTACAACAAGTATGCCAAGGAAATCAGAGATAAAATTGAGCAAGGAACAGCTCATTACATTTTTGAAGCCCTTTCTTCTATTCTTACATATCTATTGCTCATCATTTACTTTAGTTTGAGCTTGTGCAGAAATAATATACCACTATCATTTATCTTGTATACTCCCCGGCTCTTTCTTCAGTTCTCTTCTTTTTTGTGCACCAACCATGCATCAGGTTGCTGTAATTATTTTTTGGGAAAATTTAAGGACAAGGGATTGAATTATTTTCTAACTCCAGGAAAATCACCCTTTGTGAGATCACAGCTTGAGGTGTTCCCACTCATTACTGATCTCACCAGGCCCGGGATTCCCAAAGGATAAACCATGACAGAGTATGGTTTAGACAGATTCAATAAGGTTAGGGTATGTGCAGACCTGGGATATTAAGTATGTGAAAGCCTATGGATTCTATCTGCATATTGTATGATGTTAGACTGTGTGTGGATATGTACTGCATGAAGATCCTGAGGAGATATATTAACTGGAGATATATTGATATAAGTCTCCTGATCCCTGAGCTTGAAGTTACTTGGAAAGTAGATTAGGCCTCAGGGTTAGGTTGAGTTTGCTGAGGTTAGAATGAGTTAGGTGTTGGTATGACACAAAGCACCTTGCTGTATGTTGGTGCATACATATAGCAAGTCAAGAAAGTGTTCAGGATCTTGATCCAAATTTATTTGTAGATAAGGAATAATAATTCAAGAAGACCAAAGGAATCTTGAACAGAGCTTGACCAAGGTTGCAGCTTCTTGTTAATGAAAGACTTGATGCAAGTCATGTTCAATGGTTATCATGAAGACATCCTTTGGAAATTCCAGAGAATATTGCTCAAAAATATCCTCCCAGTGTCAAATTGCCTTTTGATCAATTGAAATCCTGTTTAAAAGAAGCCCCCTTAATTAAAAAATCACATGTGTACCAGTAATTGGGTGACACAATCCTCCCACCCTCAAGCAAATTATGGTGTTCCTAGAAAGTACACCTAAAACTTAATGCCATCAAGAATTTTTGTGAAGAACTGTGTTATGCTTTGCATCCCATTGAAGTTCCTTTGGATGAGGTGGTTAAATTTGCATTTGGAAGAATGCAACTCTCTGATGTTTTATTGATTTGCATTCTTAATAAATGTCTGCTTGCTACTATTGCAGAGCAAGCTGCAAAAATAACAACAATAACATAAAATAAAAATATTAAATTTAACTTTAAAAGGAAAGGGAAATCCATAAATATTATTGCAGAAATGGATTCTCCACCCAATAATAGTTAGAGTCACTCACTGACCCCACCCTTGAAATCCAACTCCTTATATTTTTAATAATGACAAATAGAAAAGACCAAAATACCATGGCATCACTATGGGACTTTTTAACCAATTAAATATCTCACACATGTTTTCACGGATAGTTTTTCACACCTAAAATTCAGTCAGAATTGAGGTGTTGTGTATATTTTAGGAGTTACACACGGAAATGTGTTCTGTCACAATTCCCGCACGCAGCTGCAGCAACCAATACACCCACGCACAGCTGAGCAGGAGCAATGCCACCCTGTCAGTGTACTTTGACAAGCCGTGTATGCAGAACCGGGCATCTGACAAGTACACAGACGCAGGACTACGGGCTGACAGAGTGAAAGGTGGCCTGGGAAGCTTGGGTACCATGTAAATGTGCTACAACCTAGACGGGGACATTCCACATATGTAATAAATGTCCCCATGGATAGTAGATATTCTAAAAATACATAAAAGTATATAAAAATACTTAAATAATCTTTATACGTATTTTTTATAAAATATAATTAAAAATACCAAAAATGTCAAAAATAAGATAACTACTATTTGTAAAAATATATTAAAATACTTTAATATACAGTTGTGAGAAATTCAAGACATCAGTATTTTTTGTGACATACTAAGGGAACTGATGATGTAAAAATATTAAATTAATTCCCATAACTTATATTTTTAATTAATTATTTTAGGTAAATCAACTGGATTTTGAAAATAAGGAGTAAAATCAATATCATGATTTTACTCCAATCAGTTAATACATAATGAGAACCCACTTGAAATCAGATTACCCGTAGAAATTTATATTAAAAGAATTATTAACATCCTGGGAATATTTAATAAATATAATTACTTCAATAATAGATCATATGGATAAATTAGCATTTTTACATGTCCAAATATCAATTAAAAGGTAGAATAATTCCCATACCCTGTGGAATTAGATGCTACCCGTGCTACAGCACCAAGAACATGTGACAGGCTACCACTGTTTACCCTGATAGCCCTAGCATCTGTCCCTTTGAGCCCCTGTATTCCTTAGAAGGACAATATTGGTACCCAAAAAGCTATAAATAAGGAGCTCTTTTGAGGATATTGATACCCAGAGACCCAGTTATATTTATATCCAGAAACCGTGCCAAGGTAATCAAATACTTATAAGAGATAAGTAAGTGATTTATGGCTTTAGTCTGATTAATAATATCCGTCCCCAACCCTTTTATCAATTTAAACTGCTGAACAACCTTTTTAACCCCATTAATAGGTTTAACCCATCAGTACACATTGTGGTGGTATTTTATGGATGCAAGTTGGAATGGGCTGCGCGCTGCGCTCTCAGCAGTAGCGGAGGCCTCAGAAGTGGCAGACACTCAGCAATGGGTGGCTCAGCAATGGGTGCCACTTTGATGCAGCAAGCCGCGCTGTGG
Source organism: Puccinia polysora (assembly GCA_025617555.3). Lineage (NCBI taxonomy): Eukaryota > Fungi > Basidiomycota > Pucciniomycetes > Pucciniales > Pucciniaceae > Puccinia > Puccinia polysora. The sequence continues at coordinate 16,689,029 of CM062633.1, forward strand.
GCTCAGCAGCAGTCAAGTTGGGCTCAGCAGCAGTCAAGTTGGGCTCAGCATCTGGAGACATGGGGTGGATTGGATTGGATTGGACGGATTGCGCGGATGTACCTTGGATATCTGGAATGGCACATTGGGCGGATGTAGACATGCGCAGGGGGCTCCAAGTTGGGCGCGGCGCAAGGGCCGCATCATGAGAAGGACAAACCGGGTGGACATAATGGCAGGCGGGAAATACAGATGGATATGGGGTAAGGGGTATGGGATATGGATCATGGGATGGGAAGGAAGGATAGGTTTGGGGCTAGGGTTCTGTACTTAGGGGTTGTATTTTATTATTCTTGCTTGCTTCTGGTTTTACTTAGGTTAGGGTTGAGGGGGAGGTTACTTAAACTGCACCTTCAACCCGGATGAAGGAGGAGGGGGGATCACATCATCACAGTGGATCACATTGGATCATTATAGGTTTTGGAAGGATTTTTACTTTCATTTCTCTATCTCTCAGTCAAAGGGTGAATAGTTGCACTCAGGGTTTACAGACGCAAGGGATCAATAACTTCCAAACCTGGGAACCATCAAAGGAGAAGTCCTCTTCTGAATTCCAAAATGTCCCAAACAGGTACCCAAAGGATTTAATAATATAACAGTGAGTCTTATTATCCTTTTTCTGTCATGGCAGCTTGGCTTCAAGGCCCTGTCACACCACCATATATTTTATATATATATTATCTTTGGGCAATATATCCTTTAAGAATATAAATTAAAGGTTCCAAAGTAACCAGGTATATGTGTTTTCAAAGTGAATTCCCTGAAGAGAGGTGTTAAAGATTTCCAATATTATTTTGGCCCCTCTATTAAATTATTTAATAATCAATTTATTAATATTGGTTTATAATATTAAACCATAAACAAACCAATCCAAACTTGCAATAGCTTTGTCCAAATATTTTTCGGATTTTTGCTGAATTTATTGAATAATATATTTATTATTTATTCTATCACCTCTGGTAGCTAAAGGAAAGCAAGGGTTTTGGCATCCAGGAGGCTGACAAAAAAAACCTCACCTCTTGTTTATAAGATGAGGTGATCACTCCATCATTCATTTTTTCTACTGCACAGAAGTAATTAGAAGAGGAAAGGGATGTGTGAAAATAAATAAAGAAAGAAAGAAAGGAGGAGACAATGAGAACAATGCTGGTGGTAAGATGGAATGGAGAGGCAGGATTACTCCAAAGTGGATTGGATGGCTGCAAGCAATTGTTGGAGCAGTTTTAGAAGTCTGATCAAGGTGTTATAGAAAAATGATATTTTTTTAAGCTTATTTAGTGCAGGTTGATTATGAGCTTTTCAGAATGGTGAATGAGATGAGAGCCAAGGGGGAAAACACCACTTTCTTCTGTTTTTTTTGAATTGAGAATTTGTGTGTATGGTGGATAATGTGTTGAGGTGTGGATGTTTTTTTTACATGTTGATGGATAGCAATGCATAAATGGCAGGTTTGATGGTGGAAGTCCAACATTTTTATGAAACCCACCATTTTGAAATACACCAGTTAGGGGGTGTTTGTATTTCAGAAACCTGTCATTAAAATGGCAGGTTTGGTCAAAAAAATGGCAAGTTTCTAATGGGGGGTTTTCTAGCTCTGATAGACCCTATTATATTGCTTTTCCATGCACATTCTTACACACATTCTTTTCACACCAACATTGAAATTCCTCAATCTTCACTTTCTTCAATTTCTGCCTTAAAGGCATGTAGCTTCTCCCTGCTGCATTTTCTTCTCAGTTTTTCAACTTCATATGTTCTTGAGTCTTACGTGTAGCAAGTGTTACATAAAGCTTGTGCCACTTTTCCTTATCAAAAAATCTTCTCTCTAAACCGCACACCCTCCTTCAAAGGGCCCCCTTCAAATTTTATCCACTCGCTGCTTCCATCTACCCCTCTTTCCTCTCCCATCTAACCATTAGATGATAATTGCTTCTTCCTGCTGGTAACTGATTTTTGCTTGTCCCAAATTCCTGCTTATCACCCTTTGATGTACATACATACCTGTAATTTAGCAAGTCTTTCTTTATTGCAGCACTATTACAGGCAGTAATAATAATAACAAACTGTGAAGGAAAGAAAGAGAAGGATTTTGGAAATGAGCAACAGTGGATAAGAAGGTAGCTCTAGGACACGATAACTAGGTGATACGAGTGAGGGATCCTTTACCCGTTGGAGATCCGGCAGCAGGTGATGTGACGGAAGATCAGACAGGAGTGGGGTTGAACACGATGCCTAGCTGTCGTCAAAGGTGGAGTTGATGAGAAAACGTGGTGAAAGGATAGATAGAGTGAGAAAGAGAAAAGAGACGGGAGTGAGCTTAACTGTAGCGCTCGAGAAGACGGGATGGGAGATACCTCTTTCTAGGTCGGTTCGAGCTCCTCCTGAATACTGAGTCCGTCGGTACTTCGGCTGGTCCTGATGGGTCCGTGACGCTTCAGAGGGAACCTTGACGGGTTTCGCGGCGAGGTCGGTCGAGGGTGGCCGAGATGGGAGTAGGAGGAGGCTGGAGTAGGGAGGAGCATCCGCGGGTCCGGATGAGCGCGGTTCCATCTGAGGTTCGGGAGAGGGACTCTGGCCTCGAGTCGCACTGGGCTAGGGGATTATGTAAGCGACAGCGCGCAGCGCTTGGCCATACAGTGAGGTGAGTGCGGTACTGTGCCGGTTGATGTCACTTGACGACAGTGCCTTCTCAATGTCAAATTCACGCATGAGGCCCATCATTCCATCAGTCAGTTTCCTAAATTACTTTGGCATAATAATTTCACTACTTTCTCATTGTTGCATTGGGCTAAGTTGATTCAGGGATACCAAAATTTCTAAGTGCGCAATAAGGCCATGTTGACGAAAACAGATGGAAAACCCAATCCTCCAATAAAGACGCCGATACAATGCTACACTCTGGAGAAGCTTTGAGAAAAGGAACATAAAATTCCGAGGAGAAAAAAATCTTTAAAAATTAACCAAGAAAAAGGAAGCTAAACCTCCTCAAAGTGTCAGCACACGACAGAGAAAAAATATATGCGGAATTTAGAATGGGAAGCTAGTAACTTAACCCTTGTTGATTTAAGTATAAAAGATTCATTCAACTCAGGTCGTCGCCCAGTCCCCTCCAACAGCCACTCATTTATACAGCTTGTAAGACATACTTTAAATGCACACAACGAAAAGGGAGATAAAACGATGGGCATATCACTTGGATGTAGCGATTTTATGTGGAATAAGCGAGCTTAAATGAAATTTGATAAGAATCGAAGTAAGGGAATTGTTTTGATATCTTCCTGTTCTGCTACTTGTATTTATGCGACGTGCACGTCTTTTTTATTATTTTATTTATAAAATTTATTTATAAAATATTAACAAGAGAAAAAGACACATGTAAAATACCGGGTTTTTCAAGAAATCCATCAATTGACCTCGACGCGTAATCCTCTCCTATTGTCCCTGATAAGCAGTTGATTATCATCTCAATCAGTGTGCCGGGATATTCCACCCTTGCCCAAGCCTATGTCGCGATAAGCCGAATCAGTCAATGATGTCTTGGATCTTGTTCTGGCGTCCCAGACCAAATCAATCACTTCTCCTTCCTGATTGATATGAGACATGATTGCGACATCTGGTTGGAGGTTCAGATCAGTTCGGTCGCTACTGGAATATCCGGTCTGGAGATCGTACAAGTAATAGGTTCGACGTTGTTTGGTCTCTAGAAATGCTGGTCGGGTACTCGATGTCAACTGGTTCAAGGCGAAAGTCATTTCAACTTGATCTAAATCGTTCGTTTTCAGGACACCAGCTCCATGGACAGTCACAGAGTAGCCCAATGAGAGCACTACACTGGGAGTTTTGCTGGAACTACGGCTCGAACTCGGTGGCTGCAATCCCCAAACATACCTTCGCGTCCAGTTCTCGGGTCCGACCGCTCGAGCTGCGCTCCCCAATAGGCTAGCCAACGTGGACGGATTCTTCAATGTGTGAGGATGAGCTCTGGGTTGCAGCTGAAACCACGATTTCCAGTGGTGAATCGACGTAAATCTCCAGCCTGCTTGAAATATACCGTGTCCTTCGTCTCTGATATCCAACTGGTGTAGAGTTGTCTCCCGTGTCACGACGTTTTGGACGTCTCGATGCGTCACCATCGCTGCACACTTGGTGATCATTCCATCGCCTGAAAATCAAAAAGCCAGTCAGAACCAAAACTGAATGAGAAGACCGTCTACTTGAACGCTTTTAAGGAAAACAACCCACCACCGAATTCAGTTCCAAACAGAGAAACGCAGCTGTCGAATGCGCCTGGTTCGTTGATCTTCTTCATTAAACCACGGGACAAAAATATACCAGCCCCTCCAAAGGCAATGTTTCCAAAGGCTCGATTAGCACCTTCCGATTCACTTTTACCGCCAATCAAGTGAGCTTCAACGGGATGGTACTTTGATAACATGCGCGCCACGGAATCCAATGATAGAAAATAAGTATCATCGTCTCTGCAAGATGTTATGATTTGCATCGAAAAACAGAGAATGATTGGAGTCAGAAAACGTTTGGAGGACATTGACCTCTTAGAGGGTTATCGTTATTACTATTATTATGATGGGAGATGAAAAATGAGAGTTGTTAGCTTACACTAAGGTGAACCATTGTACGATAGGTCCTCCAAGTCGTTCTTTTTCTTGTGCCTCTTTCCACATTTCACTAACCAAACACATATACCTTCTCTCGAAACGATCAGCAGGTAATTCCTTCAGTTTGATGTCAAGTCCAGCACCCCTAGCCGCACTTTCTACTTCCCACGCTTGGTCGAGTTCCTCCTTCGGTGGGATGAGAACGAGTGCGCTGGCAGTTAATCTTCGCAGGGGCTGAGTTCTACTACTGGCTGACTTCCATCTATCGGTAGGATCATCTCCTTCCGGGGGGACAAACGAAGGGAGCCACTCGCTCCACCGCGGAAGGAAGTCCAGCGCTCGACTTGGTGTAGTTGCAAAACCAAACATGAATTCCGAGTAGCCTCGTCGCTCCCACAAAGCCAATTCTTTTTCACCATGTTGATCGCGACTGCACCTACTACCGAGGAATTTTGATGTGATGAACGATGAACCAAAGCTGCGAAGCCTGTGAAGCATGGCTTGAAAAGCAGTGTAAGGATATAGAGAGCCACCCTGAGAAAGATTCATTAGTGGTGGTATCGGACTAAACAGGGGACTAGCGGGGACGTAATAAACCGGACATGGGTTTTTCTCAGTCATGTTGGTCTGAAAGCGTGGTGGCCTCGAAAGTCGCGTTTCATCAGGCGACATTGACTTAAAGGGTAGAAAGCCGATTTCGCTCCTCTGAGGTTCGACACCACCATCCTCCTTTCGGAGGAAAAATGTTCGGGAGCGACTGTCATCTGCTTCCCATGGCTCGAGGCCCTGGCCAATAGGGATCAGGATAGCTGTCGTACGACGGCCAGGGCCTGGAGGCGGACAGAAGTCTTGATCATCAATCACATCAGAAGACTTGATTGGAATGTCTGACTGAAAGCGCAGAAGCTGATGGCGAGCAGGTGAATGAAGCTGAGAATTCGGTCGTCTAATTGGATTTGTGCTACATTTACTGCTATGATCCTGTGGGTGCTGAATGAAAACATCCTTTCCAGTTCGTAGAAGGACTCTCGGATCAAAAGCCGTGAGATTCTGCAGCTTAATCTCACCAGGACGACGGATGAGGAAAAAGAAGCTCGAACTGAGGATGACCATAATAAGGAGCTGGAGCCATCTTGAGCTCATGGCGTGTCGAAGTTGCTTGAATGTTTCCGTTTCGTTTATAAGTTAATGTACCGAGAAAAGTGGGGAATAGGCGGAATGTAATTTATGATCTATATTGTAGATACCTTTTACTCAATCTTACAAGGGTTGGGGGGAGTTTGATTGGTGGAGTCGGGAGCAAGTCTGAATTTATGTTCTAGATTTTCTTGGTGGTACCGAGTTGGCTCTTGACTTGGCTGCAAGGGCTATGAGGTGAAGGTGGCCAGAAAGTCACGTAGGGGCCTATGAAGGTTGCCGCTTGATTGGTCTGCCTGCTTGATGAAGTTAAAAAAGAATGACTCAATTTAATTAATTCGAGAATGAGATTTTAGGATCAGCGTTGGGAGATGGTAAGTGATCAATCCCAGCGCAATTAGTCGCCAGATAAGCTAGCTTTCTTGACTTATTTCGGAACTGTTGTTAGCTGAGGTCAGCGACGTGATGATACTTGCTAACTCGAGGGGGACGTATGGAGCGAAGGTAGCTACATTTATATAGGTATGTATGTGCATACATACATACATACGCCTATCGAGTCAAATGATGTTCAAATTAAGGGGACTACCAAACACGGGATGGATTTACTTTTCTCTCCGACATCCTATCGCGATACAGCGAAGTGCTAAGTGTCGCATGTCAATAATTTTGGTGTGCACCCCTGACGACTTCTTTTCTCCTAATAAGACATTCCAGAAGCAACGGTCATCAGGCTGTATCCAGCAGGCCTAACACGCCTCCCCCCACCCACAAAGCGCCCCGAGGGTCTTCTTACTAGTAACTACCTCAGACCTTTCCAAGTTAGATGTGGGCGTATCAAGCAAAATCGCACGATCCACCCGAGACCGCGCCGCACAACAGTCCAGCTCTGCTCCCGGTCGGCATGAGGCAGCCACTACCGCTCCTCTATCCTTGCCCCTACTCCCGTCACCCTTCGGATTCATGTCGACTGTGTCCCCCCCTTCGTCCGTCACATCATCTTAACTAACCTAGAATGGACAGCCCGGACATTGTTCACACCCTGGAGCTAGCAGCTGAGGAAGTTTCCCTTCCCCCTGGTCAGCCCCCTACCAGCTCCAGTTGCATCACTCGACTTTTCCACCCCTTCCAGACCTGCACACCTTTACTTAAAAAGGAAGGAAGGAAAAACGCGGAGCCCCTCGGTTAGGATTGTCATCCCCTCCTACTTCATTAACGCATTTCCTCTGTCCGCAGATATCTTCATGGAGCAAAACTCAGCCCAACTAACTTCGATGGCTGCAGTTGATTACAAAGAGCTCATGGCAGTAGGGGCGCGGTAATCATCACTTCGTTATTATGAAGAACAAGCCCACATTATGACCCTCAATTTTTATTTTAATTTGTAAAAAATCTGTGAACACTTCCTCAATACTTGTTCTTTATCATTTGGGGTCCCCTTGGCTTCTATATCGGCATACCAACAGCGGTAAGCAAGCACCTGTGAGCGCCCTACTATGCTGAAATTGATTCCTTCCAAGCTTATAAATATGGGGCATGGTCCAATGTGCACGGAAGCTTTGCGCTTATTTTTGGTCGATAGTCGGACTAGCCCCCTACTCCACCATCGTCTTTTTGGGCTCCAGGCGAGAGATAATGACGCTAGCCATCGCAGTCCAGTAATTAGGCTTGATTTCACTGAATTAAGAGCGAAGCTCACACCAAAACCTTTAGGAAGATGAACGCCATTATCATTAATCCCCTCTATGAATCCGTCGATCGAGCACTGCAAGGGTAACTCAATCCAAGTCGGAAGAACTTTCCCCAAGCTCTGACAAATCTAGAATCAGCCTGCCGATAAAACTCTCTAATTCTCATGAGCGATCAATTTGAGTAACATTTCTTTACGAACTATCACCCAACTACCATTCTTTGTGAGCACGCCGCAGAATTGTGAGAGACAGATGCCAATCGAAGATAAACCCTTGAATCACTCGACAAGAAGTGTCACCACGCGCAAATTATGAAAGTTTAGGTGCAAGGGAAAAGATTAAGACGAGATAGAGGGGTTTTGTGAGTATTGAAGAAGGGAACGATCTGTATTTAAGGCGATCAGATTCAACTTGGTCTCATTTGAGTGGTCCCCTGGGTAGAAGAGACAAGATCTCATGGTTCTCATTTAGAGGACCACGCAAAATTCATTGACAACTAGTGTACCTCATCTTGGGCCTTTATGATTGTTGAATATTCAATGGAAAAGAAAGCTTTAGTGGTCAGATAGAGCAAGATATTTCACTAATATCAGCATCAGTGACATGAGATTGAGAGTAGGACATGAATAGAAGAGATAGTCAAAATGAGAAATGCTGGCTGGAGAACTACACATATCTCAGTAACATTAGTGTAAAGTGGTTTGGGATAAGACAACTCAGTGATAAGAGGGCTCATGCTGCAGCCCAGAGGCTATTTTTTGCTCATCATATTAGAGTGAGACCATCATTATATACAGTCTACCAGTTACTAATAACCTATCATGCTGAACAACCTGAGTTCTATGTTTTGGAGAACAGGACAAAATATACATACATCAAATCAGTATCTACTCTCAAACCAAGAGCATGAGACCTAATCAAAAGAACTCTAACAACTTGGTGCATTCCTCACTACTTTAAACACTATAAGCAAGGTAAAATCTCATCATGGGTACTCATCGATCACTTCTGATGGATCTTTGAATCCTTTGAATTATCTCAAATAACCATACATGAAATTTGAACCCAGTTGATCACTTTATTAATTCATGACCTTGAAATATGGTCATATTCAAACAATCTTGTAGCACCTTTATTGCTCCCACACATTATTAATAACACATCATCACAATTCAGCCATTCCAAGGATCTAATACTACACCCTCTAACTCAAATTTAAGCATAATTTTTTCCACATTTTTTGAATTCAAGTCCATACTCCGGTTATCTCTTTTTCCAGAGGGTTTGATAAAATAGGAAAAACTCAATTCCAATTTGAAAATTTAAAAGAGCCAACAGTGAGTGGAAGGTGTGAGGGAGAAGGTCTTGGGAAAAATAGAGAAAAACACAAGACAGAGAAAAAGAAGTACCTGAAAAGAGCCACCAGTGATTGGAAGTGGCAAGGGCACAGGTCTTGGGAGCAGGAGATACAAACACAAGATGGAGTGAAAGAAGTACCTATGATGGTACAAAGTAGCAGAAGACAAACAAAGATTGATGAATTTTGACAAGCAGAATTAGAGATATTTTGAAAGACAAGTGGTAGAGTGATGAAGAGATGAAGAAACACAAAAGGAAAAATCAAAAATAAAAAGGAGTGGAAAACCTGAAAGGAGCTACCAGTGAGTGGAAGGCGCAAGGGTGCAGGTCTTGGGACCAAGAGAGAAAAACAAAAGATGGAGCAAAAGAAGCACCTATTATGGCACAAATTTGTAGAGGAAAAATAACAATGGATTAAGAAAAAGGAGGAGAGAAGTATAATGGATCTACTAAATAGTGTATATTACAGGCTCTTTGATAGACCTAATTGGAGAAAGAGATTTTCCCAAATGGGTGAATTAGGTTTGGAGATATTTTTTCATTTATTCTTCAGTTAGTTGCTTTTATCTTATGTTTTAAAACTCTCAACACCACCCATGATTGCTGAATTCTCTTCCATGGGGATGATTTCAGGTTGTATAAGAACCTTTGGTGTAGATGGGGAAAGAGTATTTTGTAAATTCTTCTGGCTCTATTTCCAGGGATGGGCACATAGGTGAGTACAAGATGTTTGTTTGCCAAATGATGGCATATCTATTGTAGTTGGATGTCTATTGGTGGGGTGTGATGTTGGTAAAGTAGATTTTCTAGAAGGGATATATACCCTTAATTGTTTCCAAAAGGATTATGTGAGAAGAAAGTTTCAGTGAAGATGGGGGATAGTTTAGAAAGCAATTTCAAGGCCAAAAAGAGATTTTTCCCTCATTTAGAACAGGATAAATTTTTGGTTTGGAACAGCATAAATTTTTGGTGTGGAACAGTATAAATTTTTGGTGTTGGTATTGGATAATGCAACAACCAATTTTTTTTGAGTATTTCCAGATCACCTGCCTGTTGAGGAGGAGAATGCTTCCCATAAAAGAACATCTATCACTTCTGGAGGCAAGGTTGGTCCAGCTTCACCAAATCAGTGACATTCATGCAGGCCTGAATGGTCTGTGTGCAGTTCCAATTGGCCATGGAGGCCCACAGATGCATCCCATTTGGATTACACCCATATGTGGCAAATGCATAAGTGCCTACATATTTTAACACACCCCCTTAATACAAAAGGGTTGACATACACATATTCAAAACAAGGTCTTGATGCTTGTTACTTTCTAATGCCATAGTCATGATATCTACAATTATCTCTCTAGTGCAAATTTCCTTTAAGAATATCTCTTTGCAGTTAACTTCATCACATATACAGTTATAGTGAACATCAATATGTTTTTTTGAATGGAACACTTGGTTCTCAGCCAAGGCAATGGCACTCTTATTATCAGAATAAAAAAATGAAAAAACGTTTTGCTTATGTGTATCCTCTAAGACCTTTCTCAACCACTTCACCTCCTGCAATGTGGATAATTACACTATTTAATCTGCTTTTTTTGATGAAAGGCTTATTTCCAACACCTTATTGGACACCCATGACACTAGTTCTTACCTGAAAATTATAAAATACCACTTGTTGATTACCTACTGTTACAATCATCCCAACTTGTATTTGAATAAACAACCAAGTCAAAGTTTGCTGACTTTGGAAAATTTGGTCCCAGAATGCTTTTTCCTTTAAGATATCTCATAACTATCTTAAACACCACCCAATGACTCATACATTTTTTCTCTAATCATTTGGATAAAAAACCAATTGAAAATGCAATTTATGCTCTTTTAAACTGTCCAAAATAATCCAGAGACCCAATAGCTCACCTATGATTGTTCCCTTACTGAAAAAAATCCAGATTCTCCTCATCTGTGGGCTTCTCCAAACAGATGTTCAAATGCATTGGAGTGCCAAACTCCTTTTCATCTTCCAAGACTTATTGCGCCAGGATTGCCGCTGTGGTAGACCAAACCTTTCCTATAGCCATCAGACTCTAGTTTATAATATAACAACAGCTCAAACCCTCAAATTAACCTCCTAAATGGATTCCACATCAAAAATAACCTATAGTCAATCAGCCAAAGTACCCCCCTATCCCTCATGGATTAGAAAATACAGCCCAAGAAACCTTCAACTGTGGCAAACTCATACCCAACCAGGTGTCACAGCTCTGAGGAAAACATAAAGACATATCTTGTAAACCCTCAAGTACATACCAGTAACAGCTTACCTCAAAACCAGGACCATACACCAACCCTGTCACCTCAGCCAGAATACAGCAATACAGATGCAGGAGGCAGTGCAACTAGTTCAGCTCCTGTCACTTCACCCAGAATGCAAGCAAATATACATACAGAAGGCTGTGCAGAAGTATACAGGAACAGTACAGGCAGGAGGAAGTGAAACCATTCTCAACCAAAACCAAAAAAAACAAGCAAATATACATACAGAAAGCTGTACAGGAGTATATAGGAGCAGTGTAGGCAGGAGAAAGTGGAACCAGGCTCAACCAGAGCCAAACAAACAACGCCAGCACCACACAGCAATTTATGTAGTCAGAAGCATGTGATAACCAAACAACCCACCAGTACAAGTACCAAAGGGCTACCCAGAAATATATGCAGGAATTCAAGAACATGTAGCACTAAACAAAACACCATTAATCCACAGAAATACATGTAGGTAGAATTAAATAGAACCAAACAAACCACCAGTTATTGAACAGCAACACATGTAGGAAGAATAAAGTAGCACTAAAACAACTACCAGTACTTCAAAGGAATATATTGTATCCTCACTTCACAGCAGTTTATGCAGGGCTGTGCATGCATGAAACCCCTGTAAAAGCTTTTTCCAACAAGCAGAAATGCCTCATGTAACTGTATCATGTAACTGTAAAAGCTTTTTCCAACCAGCAGAAATGTCTCATGTAATTGTATCTCACTTTTCCTCACCAGAACAGGGAAAACCCTCAGGGGCAGCCTGGAGCACCCCTGGGGGAAGGAATTTTCTATTTAAGGAGGGCCTCTCTGCCTTATCCAAGTTGTATAACTACCCATATCAGGCCATCTGGCCCATCATCATCCCCCCAGGCATCCAGCCTGGGGTGGTCACCCCTTATAAAAAAAATGAACCCTTATAAAAGATATTGAACCCTTATAAAGGATATCAACCATTACCAACAATGATCAACCATTATATTTATCAAACAACCACCTGTAACATCAAAAGGATTATACATTATTAACCAATAAAAAAAAATATAAAATGGATAAGACTGGATAAAGGATTCTTCCCTTACTCAGCTTCTATAGCCACAGTCAACTATCTGTTCCACAATTTCTTCCTTATAAAGCTTGGATACATTGATCCTAGTTCTGATAGAGACTACTGTAGTAGCAACTCTATTTGAAAAATAAGCCACCATTCTCTTTTATTTTACGGTTTTGAGACTGAATATAGTACTTAGAGGTACTGGCAATTCAAAACCACCCTTAGTACTCCTCTATCATATCAAATAGTTGTAGTACTAAATTCCCTCTCAAGTGACTGCAAGCAAGCTATTTGGTAAAAAAAACCCAATCCCAAAGGAGTCTCTACACCACCACATAATTTCTCAGATCAAACTTGATGCAAGTATTAAATTTTTTTATCTTCAGACCAAGCATCTTTTGTGCAAGACCAAGATCTTTTATCTTGAACTATTTCTTGATTTTTTCCACAAATTTATCCTTAACATTCCCAATAATAATAATTTCACCTACCAAAGCAAATAGAATAGCATCCTTTTTAAAATATAGACATGGATCATTCTCACTCATTCCAAAACAAATCTCTACTAGTTTTTGGCTCATGGTGTTATACCAAAAACTAGCCAACTTTTTTTATCCATACAGGGATCTCTGAAGCTTGAAAATATACTCCCCTTTATCTGATCATAAGAAAATTCTAATGAAGATTTTCTTCATTTTTCTGATTTGGTTTAAAAAAATCACTCTCTAAAACAATCAGTAATTGAAATATACATAGTATCCTCCTCACAAAATTTTGAATTCAAGTATTCCATCAAAAAATTAGAATTTCTGATCTCTTCACTCAACTCCACTGCAATTCAATTTTATACCTCAAGGGGGGAAAAATTCTAGCTAGAGATAAATTCTCTTGGTAGTATATACCCTCTCCCTGTTTGATGCCTTGCAAAAATCATCTTGCCTTGAAACTCTCTTCAAGAATACATTAGTATCAAACTTCTTATCCAACAACAAACTAGAACCAGTAATGGTCTTTTCACAAATTCTTATGGAGTGAAAGAGGCCAATTGCACCAACACTGCTTCTCAAAGAAATCAGGCTAAAGAAGTATTGATTGCAATAGCAAAGAAGGAAGAATGGAATGAGAACAAGGTTTGATGGAAGAGGAGATGAGATGAATCCAGGAGTAAGGCTCTGAAGTAGGGGAGTTTACTAAATCCTATAAGAGCAAAACAAGAGTGAAAGGTGATATGAGTCTAGCAAGTTGTTTGGATTTCCACTTCTGAGATGACACCTATTGGAAGGGAAATAACAAATAAGAAGTAGTATACTAATTCCTTGGGGTAAATAAGTCAAGGAGGGAAGGAGAGGCCATTATATGTGAGTATTGAGGAGGAGGCCTTGAGGGATGAGTGACTGGTGTTGGAGGATGGAGTTCCCATGGTATTACATTTTGTATTGTTGACTTGTTAGGCTGCAGGCTGTAGTTGACTGATTGGGTTAGTTGACTGATTGGGTGATTGGCCTGTCCAGGAAGGTCTGAAATGTGCTGATCTTGAAGTCCTGGGAAGATGGATGGACCACACATAGGTATGTAGAGTGATAGAAAAAAGTCTTTGGACTGTTTTTCAAAGCAACCACACCCAGGTACTTCAAAGAATGTAGATGAAGCCCAGGGTATCTCAATATTTCTCTTGATCAGCCCATCTTTGGGCTCCCACTCCAGTTGAGAAATTGCCACATTGCCACCAACTCAGGTTTTTGATTTCAATGTGTGATTGCTTGATCAATTAAAAAAACAAACAGGGTAAGTGATTTTTTCAGAATCTTATTATTCATATTTGATTCTGATTAATGTTTGTTTTGATATTTAGTCTTCTTCAGGCAATTGGTTGTTTCAGAAGATTAAGATGGTCCAAACATCAGAAGAGGGTACAATTGCAATGGTTGGAATCCTTTTCAGAGTGATTCAAATCAGCCCAACCCAAAATTAACCTCAGGTCAATAAAAGCTCAAGGATCTCAAGGCACCTCAAAGCTGAAATAGAGTAGAAGAATTTAAAAATATTTAAAGCAGATGACCAAAGATCTTGAATAAGCATTTCCAAGTGGTTTCCAAGACTTCCAACCAACCCATCTCAAAATTATCATCACCATCTTACCAAGCCACTGAAAAGTCAACGTTAATCAAAGATGGCTTTAAATTATTTTATGAGCTCTTGATCTCCATTTTTTTTCATGAAATCATTCATTTTGATCCTATCTAAAATTCCTATAAAGAATAAAAATATTGATGGTACAGAATCTTTCAATTTTTTTCCCTCTGGCATGTTTTTTGAGGTTTTTGTGCTTTATAAGATTTTTTTTAAGAAAATCAGAATTTGATTATTTTTTAAAACTTCAATTGTTTTATGATTAAATTACATATTCTGAATTATATATACTTATGAATATATGTAAATACATGCCTTTTTTGAGTGATACATTTAGCTTGAAAAAAATGCTTGAAAATAAACTGACTGTTTTTTGGTCAATCAATCCCATTATTTCTGTCTACCCACTGTAAACACTGTGAAATACTATTCATGTGATATTTAATAACTCATATACCAAGATAGATGATACATCATGCCATACAGAGAGGGGGAGAGAGCCTGGGAGATTACATAGGACCTTCAGGGTATGCAGGGAGATACACATGGGGAAAAGCTAGTGGATGCAGGAGTATATTTTTGATGTACTGAGGGTTGAGGGTGGCCAAGGTGAATGAGTGTGAATTTTCAAGTTTTTTTTTACAGAATTTCTTTCCTTTTGGTTTTTCATCCCACTTAAAGACTTCAAAAACACTATTATTCTCCCAAGAATCAAACTCTTCATAAAAAGATTTGTTCCAGTCAGCTTTCTGTCCATCCCAGCACAGGAACGTAAACAAATGGTCTTGTAAAAATTTTTGCCTTTTGGGAAGGTTGACAGGTGCACTTCATGAAACCATGGACATGTGGCAGAGAGTAAGGGAGGATAAGGAAATTTGGACTTTTCTTTTTTTCTATTTTATTCAGTATATAAGGTGTGTTGATTTGAGGAGATGAGGGGGCATTGAACATTGAGAGCCTAAAAAAGGGTTTAATGTAGGGTAATCAGCGGATTACAAATTATAACCAAATTTTTGCAGTGATTTTTCAAGAGATCCTTGAGGAGCTTTCTGACAATTAGAATAACTGCAGATTCTAACTATCTTAAGAGATTACCTCAAAGTACAGAGCAGACCTACTATTTAGCAAGTTGGATTTTCTGCACCGCACCAGATTGGTTTATTCTGCCCCTCCCTTGCAATAATGGAGGTGAGGGAATGAGGGGAGGCAATCTTCCTCCCTGCTGCCCCAACCAGTCTGGTTGTAGCAGCTGACCTGCAGCCAAAACAACTTTCCAGGGTGGGAGGAATCCATTTGGAGTCCTCCTTCCCCCTACTACAGCCCTAAAATGGGTTAAGAGAAAGAAAAAGCAGCCACAAGAGGGCAGCAACATGGGAAACAGCCCAAATGTAACTTTTGAACCCTTTCAAGGGCCAACCCAGATGGAAAAGTGTTTCCAACACACAGGAGGCCCAATAATGACCCCTGAAGCCCATTTGGCTGGGGTGGCCCATCCACACTAATGGGCCTGTAAGGTCCCATGTACCAAATGGCCTATTTTGTGTGTTTTGGGGCCAGTTTCCAAAAATAAGTGAGATGCATGCAGGCTCAAATGGTCTTCCTGATGTTCCAATTGGCTGTAGAGGCCCAAAGATGCACCACATTTGGATTCAAACCATACATGGCACACAATTAAGTTCCTACCTATTTCAAAAAGTACCTCTCTAACAATAAAATATGATGATAACAATAGGAACATGCTCTATCTCCAAAAAATCACCTTCTTCAGCAATGCCAAATGAGCAGAAAATCCCAAGTCAATTATTTCTCAAAACAGATACCTCTTCTTTTTTAATCAAATTCCTATATATTGGACCAGTAGATGGTGGAAATGCATAACCAATTTTTAAACCAGATCTGATCCTTTTGATCCTTCCATCTTTCATCTAGAAGATTTTTTTTTGAAAAAGATCATCAAAGATATCTATTTTCAATGATTTCAATGTCCCACCCACCTCATAGACAACAATGGAGTGTAAAAAAATATAAAGAATTTTGGTTCTCAATCCAAGGTAAAACATATTGAAATAAAGACCAAGAGCTTGAGAAAAAATTTTGAATATGGATTAATAGATGTAAAACTAATGCACTCTCTTTCAATTAAAGAAAATTGTTTTGCCAAAGCAGAAAACAATAATTCACTT
Organism: Puccinia polysora; assembly: GCA_025617555.3. Taxonomy (NCBI): domain Eukaryota; kingdom Fungi; phylum Basidiomycota; class Pucciniomycetes; order Pucciniales; family Pucciniaceae; genus Puccinia; species Puccinia polysora. The sequence goes on from CM062633.1 coordinate 16,705,545, forward strand.
TCAAAAATTTCAAAATCTTTTAGCTCATTATTTCACTGATCTCAAAGCTGTGAGGGCCTGTTGGAAAATTTCCTAAATACTACTCTTTCCATATTCCTCTTTTTTTATTCCTATATTTTGTTTCATTTTTAATTATCATTTATTTTCCAATCCTTTCTCAAACCTGCAACTGATGTTCTTGGATGGAGATATTCCAAGAAAATTAAAGAACAACCTCAATCTTACCTGGAGCCATTCTTGATGAAACTCATAACCAAACACTAATCCAGTGACAGAACTGCTCCTCTGCATTCTCCAATCAATCCAAATCAATCATACAAGGTCCCTTGAAAAGGAAAAGAACTGAACCAAGCAGCCACCTCAATAAAAGTAAGACCAATGAGTTCAACTCTTTAATAAAATGATGCACCCTTGATTCCCTCTGACAGAACAACCCTGGGCCCAATCATGTTCACAAAATCTAATAACTTGGCATAGTCTAAGATTCAATGCGTTAAAATTTAATCCTTTCTAACTCACTCTTTACTCAAAAAAGTACTGAAAAGACATTATTGTGATGCATCAAGTCCTAGCCTTTCCATATTCATGCCATCATCTAAACCAATTCTGATAATTTTCAAAACATCAGGCAACTCTTGACTATATAACTCCTGTTGGTAGATTCTATTTTTTCCATGAATTTAAAATGATTCTCCAGGAATAATTTCCTTTTGGTCTTCTTGTTTGAAATAAAGTACAGTTGGGTCTTGGTTACCAATCTTAATCCCATCATTTTTGAGTGCACCAAAAGCTGAGAAGGTAAGCAGAAATAGTAATAAAGAGTAACTAGTTAGAATTTAACCCAAAAAAGCTGTAAAATATTCAATCATGCACACTAAGAAAAGGAATTAAAAAAGATATCCTCAAGAAAGATAGAGGATTCTTTGGAGAATCTTGAGGAAGCAAGGGATTTCTTTTGGAGGGAAGTCTCAGGTAGTAAGGCTGGGACTTTACTCAAAGAAATATTATTGTGGAAAAATGGAATGAAATTGTGGAATCTTCAAAAGCATCTCTTATTTTTAGTGAAATTTCAAAGGCTATGCATAAATAATAATTATTTTTAAGGATGCAAAATTGGAAATCAAAGGGGATTGACCCTTTTATATTCCGAACATGAGAGGATAAAAAAATTATTTTTGACAGAAAAATCAAACATAAGCAGAGAAAAATCAAACATAAGCAGAGAATGCATGACCCATGGGATAAGCCATAAAATATTTACAAATGGATTTCAATTTTTACATGCGACCACAACAAATTGAAAATCAACTTAATATTTCACCAGGATAGGTTTCATTTTGCTTGCTATCAAGTTTTATCAAGGAAGCTCTAATTGAAGCTTTCTCCATTCTTTACTTGAATATATCTCCATGTTTGAGCTGAAGAGTTGGTGCACAGTGACTGTGCAGTGGAGCTTGGTCAAAAATTTCCCTTAGCTTTCTGAAATCTTGACCTGAGCTTTCTCATAGGTTGGCCCTGAGCTCATTGATGATGCTTTCTAGCAAGAATTTTCATTTTTTGTGGTGTTTAAACACGGATAAACAATGATGAAGCATGAAAACCCATCCACACCAAATTTGAGTGGATAAAGTTTACATTTACTATTGAATAAAATGCCCAAGGTAGCATTATGCTAAATAGTGTGGCTACATGATGAGTGCACTAGCTTTTGATTTGAAGGGAAAGATATGTCTGTGAGTGAATAGCATGATTGAAGTATTAATTCAGTTGAAGTAAAATATTAGACTAATGCAAAAAATGGAATTCAATATTACCAAAGAAAGATGTAGGAGTGAGGAAGCAGCAAATTTTTGGAAAGAAGCAAGGTTAGATGTTTTGTTATAGACAGAGGAAACTATATTTTGGAAAAACAAAATGTTTTAATTGTTTCTTTTTAAGATATAAATCATTACTGAGGTTTTTTAGCGCACACTTGTATTGAAAAAGGCTTATTTTTTGTCTTGATGAGGTATGGTCTGTAAATCCTGTTTGGGTGCAAACCAAAGTTCTTCAAAAATTTGCTAAAGCGCGTGTGGCACCTAGAAAAGCCATTTTTGCGCCTAGTAAAGCCTTCTGGAGCCTAGAAAAGCCTTCTTGGAGCCTGGGCAAGGTTTAATTTGCGCCAGGCCAAATTAGTCTGGCGCATTTCCAAGTTTATCTTGGCACCAATCAAAGCTGGGGGCTTTTACCTGCCAAATACAAGAAAATTTCTTTTTTAAAAAAACAACAATTGAAAGTTGCGCAGAGGGAGGCTAGTTTTTTTGGTGCAACCAGCTTTGATTGGCTTCAAGGGAAGCTTTGTTGGGCACCAAGTTTTTACCCCCGCTAGCCTGACCCAACCAAGCCCTTTGGGCGCCTATCCAAGTCCTGTTGGGCGCACGCCAATTCAAATGTGGACAGGTTCACAGATGCGCTTTACACACCATATTGGACTGATTCATTAGGTGTGACTTCTCACAATCATTTTATTATAATTAATTTTCTCATAAATTTTATTTCTTTGCAACATTCAAAATTTATAATTTCAAAAGTATCCCCCAATCAAAATAACCCCCTGCCCCACTTTTCAACAATTACCACCTTTTACTACTGATACATTTATGCAAAAATTTAAATGAGGCCAATTTTCCATTACAAATAAAGATTTTCCACCAAATCATTTCCCTAATTAAACTTCTTCCAATATTTCAAGAAAATTTAAATACTTCTTTAACTAATCTTGACAAGAAAACAATTTTTTTTTTCAAGTTTTGAGCAGTCACCAAATATCTATCCAGTGATTTAAAACCCTTCAATGAATAAATTTTAGGTTCCATAATTATTTCTGTGGAAAAAATTAAATTAATCATCTTGAAAATCCTAAATGCCTCTGTATTTTTCAGATTCTTGAAAAATTTTGAGATAACTGGAAAACCTAGACCAGGCTAATTTATTCCATGAGGTAAAGAAACAAGTTAGAAATTCATAGGTACAACAGTCTGAAAGAAAACCTAAGAAACAAAGAATGACACAAACATCAACTAAGGGCTCTACAGGCCGGGTCATGACCTCTTATGAGATTGATTCAAACAGATAGTTGAGGGTCCACTTAAGACTGATACAACCAAGGGCACCACTGGTAGTCAAAGTTGTAAGGGCTTGACTTGTACAGATGTTGAGTTGAACACTAAGCTGAACTTCATAGGTGGGTGTGTTGGTGATCAAATTGGAGGTAGTGCAAAAGAGACAATGATAGCTGGCATTGGATTGAGAGAGATTTATCCATCCTTAATTCTTGTGTAGCAAGGGCAAGTATTTTTGGGAAGTTGAATGTGACAGCCAGGAGAAACACAGACAGCAGACAAAAACAGAACAGAAAACTGACAGGCACACAACAGGCTTGGCAGATGAGATGAGAGATGGAAAACAAATCAGTCTTGACAGTCTAGAAACAAAATGGAAGTGAGTAAAATAGACAAAAAGTGTAAGAAAGACAGAGAAAGGAAGAAAAATCAACAATTATAACCACTAATTTTTTTACCTTTAATTAAATATTTGAATTTTTTTATCTTTTTCTTCAAAATATTATCAATTATCAATGATTCATATCTATAAATTTTCTTGTTTATCACTCCTTGAAATTAATTTTGGGGAATTTTACTTGTTGATATTTCTCAAAATAGAAATTACTTCTAAATTTGTATCAGTTTTCCTGCCTATTATTATGATTTTAAGGCCTTAGGCATACTCACACATTTAAATGAACTAAATTCATTCCTTTCTTTAAAGAAAGCCATGATCTCAGAATTTCTTTTTCCAAATTTAGCCTTCTATGAAAAGAGTTGTGGTTATGGAAACAAATTTGTAAACTCCCATCTTTTGGTTTATTGTCACACACCTGGAAGGCATGGAAACCTTAAAATTTTATTCTAATATGAAAAGTTTTTTGAATTGAAATTTAAAGGTTATACCCATTTTCAAGGTTTCAAGACCTACCTGGGGTGGTAAAAGAATCCTATTGAGGGCATGTGAAGGGTTTTCAAAGCTTGAGAGACTGCCTGGGGTGATAAACCAAGGAATATTTTGGGTGTGGAAAAAACAAATTTCAAGCATTCTTTGGGCCTATGGAGTCCTTTAATAATTAATTGAGGCCTTGAGAGGCCAAAATTTGACTCTTGGACGCCCTGTGGTGTTTTTATAGGGTAAAATTCTTTTATAAATTCAATTATCAAGCTTCCTTGGGATAATTTAATTTCAAAGATGAAATAAGCATCAGTTTTCTTTTGCAAGGATTTCAAAACCTGAGCTCAGATTCAAAGAATATACTCATCCAATGTAAGAAAAATTGGAAAAATTATCAAGTCAATTTTCTTTCACAAAGTGGAAATTTCTTGATGAAATATAGACACCTTTGTAAACAGCATAGAAAAACATAGAAAATTCCAAGTATAACTATTTTTTTGAAGGAATTTGAGTATTAGGCCATATCAGAGTTAGGAAAAAAGCAATTTTTTTAATGGTGGTTTTCCACCCAAATCTGCAATTTCAAACCCGCCATTAAAAAACCAACAAACCCACTTATTTCAAAACAGGGGTGTCAGAGTTACCTGGAAATTAGCAAATTTTTTCAAATATGGTTTATAAATTTCTGGATTTTTCTTCTCTCTCTTCTCTCTCACAACATTTTTCTCCCCTCAAAAATTCTCCAATTATCATACCCCCCCACACACACATTAAGATATTTTCCCTTGAAATCAGACCTACAAGCCCAAGAACAGTGGGGAGTCAGATCCAGACATGTAATTGATTTCATCCACCATTGAAAATGATTGGGATATCCTCAAAAGTGCTATGTGGATCCTTCAGAAAACCTCAAGACCTCAGAAAAGTAATTTCTCCAAAACCTCTAGTAGTCATTTTCAACATCCAACTTGCTTATCAATCCATAGTTGGTTTTCAGTCAAGACCACCAGCTCAAATGGATCAAAGAAATCCTTGAAGAAATAGTTTCAATGCTGCATTTCCAACTCTATTAATGATTCAATTCCAAAATATCAGACCTTTCAACACCTTAATCCCAAATAACCCCTATATGACTGCTTTGATTTTTGTTCATCCAATCCTCCCCCCCAATCTTCCCTAAAATTTACCCTCCATCATGTTCACTAAAACTTTTCTCAAGTTCCATATTCTACCTCAATAAATTGATAGCCAATAGATACATCAAATCTCATATGATGAATTAATAATCTGTATATATCACTTCAGCTAACCCATGGTTCAATATCATCTCAATCATTTTTGATGAATCATAAGCCCAAAAACCATTTTGATGGTGATGAAACAAAAGAACTCAAGTTTGGAGGCCATCATACCAAGGTACTTGGGAACCATGGTTACACAAATCATTCTTTTTAACCATAATAATTCCTTGAAAACTTTCCAACCATAATGCTATACATTTGGTAGTGTTTCCAAATTATCAGAGATGATAGTCTCAAGAAATAAATGAGAAGGGTGGATATAAAAGGAAGTGATACAATAATTTGTAGAAGTGTTTGGAAATTTGATGTGATTTATTGCATCAGGGGCTTTCCCACAGCCAAGATCACCTCAAGATTCTGGGGAATGATAAATTCCAAGGTTGTATGCATCCTTGGAGAATAAAAAATCCAGATCTGAGCCTGGAGAAACTGAGTTAAATCTTTGATTTTCTGAAGTTGTATAAGGGATAAATTTTTTCATTGAGTACCACAGGCGTAGAAGGGATTATGAGGCAACTTGAGGCTGCAACCAGGACTATGAACAGTATCCTGTGGGGAAGTTGGAAGACAATTGGGATTTTTAGAGTAATCAAATTGTTTTGTTGTTGAATTTTTTTTGCAATCTTTCTGAGTTCCAACCCCTAAGGTAATGGATCACCACAAATCATGCTTGGATGTTTTACTATAAAGGAAACCAGAAGGATCAGTTGGCAGAGCACAATTGGCATTAAAAATATAAAGAGAATGCTTAAGTTTTCATACAGGAGCCATCCAATTCCTGGAATCTGTGGTGGAATCAGGGGCTTTTCCAGAAAATTGCCAAGGGGAAGGCTGTGTCACACAACCACCCCACGTACCATAGGCCAATCTTTAGATGATTTTGAGTTCAAATGGGGGAGGCTGAGTGCAAGGGATGAATGCAAGGTAGAAAGGCTAACTCAAAAATTCACATTGATGGTGCAATGGCTCACAAACATCAAGAGGGAGGAATTTTTCCAATTTAAGGAAACTAAGGCAGAGCCCAATGTGATGACTTGTCTTAGCAAAATGCAAGAAAGTATTAAATTAACTAGCAGAGGAGAAAATCTTCAGGCAGTAAGTGTAGCCTTTATAAGGTAACCCAATGGTGACTAGATACAACCTGATGGATTTTCATCTACAGCTACAGAGCAAGGATGCAATGAATGACAGGAACGGAATGGTAAAATGAAATAAACAGTACAGTTGTTTCCAAGGTGATAGTGTAGGTGAGAGATAATAGAATATGACATTACAAGGATGTAATGGGTTAGAAATTGAAGTAATTTAATGTGAAGAAAATCCAAATGAATCAGATGTAGTTATGCAGGGAAGGTAGCTATTCCTTTGGCAGAACTGTACAGTTGATATGGCTATCTAGGAATGAGTGCAATCTAGTTATTGTGTGACCAAGAATGGAATTACAAGAGCTGATGATACTCAGGGCAAGAAGAGAAAATCTCAAATGGACTGTCAATTGAATTAGATTGAACTGCAAAGATTTGCAAGTATAGACTGAGTTTCCAAGATTGGAAGGTTGTTACGCAAGTCAGAGGTAGTAAGCCAAAGGCACCATTGATTTTGTGCTTTATTTTTGTCACGCTTATGGACTGAGGTAGATGGTACTGAGGAAAAGGATATTTCAAAGTGAAGAAGACAATGAACCTTAACCTTGGAGCGTGACATTTGCCAGGTATAAAGCCACAATCTCCTGCAAGCATTGTAAGAATCTAAACGGTTCTGGCCACAGGCAGTGCTGTGGAGGGGAAAGGTGATTTTGAGGCTTCCCTCCTGATTGTTACAAAAATATTTAAACGCAACCAGAATCAAGGTCCAGAACCTTGTGTATGAGGAATCAACAGGAAGGGGTGAATTTGATAGTAATTGGTAGCAACAGAAAAACACTATCTGAGGCAAGATGGTGTGGTAAAAGACTTGAAAAAAATAAGTTAAAGTTTTTTCAGAGTTCAATAGAACAAGGCAGTTGTAAGTAACAATGCCCACAAGCTAATAACTCTGGCAATCAGCAGAAGTTTAGGAAAGATCAACTCAATCCCAACCAACCTTCAGGTTCTCAATGAACCTGCCAAACTCTCCACAATAAAGCACTTGAAGGGTACCAGATAACTGTGGGTGGCTATCAAAAACAAATCAATTTGTTTTATGAAGCTCTAGAAGCAAAGCAATAACAAATTTGAACAAGAATGGCCCAACACTTCTCAAGGGACTCAAGAGTAGCGTGGCAATATTGAACTTCAAAGAAATAAAGGGAGGTTTAACATTCCAGGTTTCAAGCTTAAAGAAACCTTTTCAGTCAAATTTGACTGGTTCCAGAAGGACAATCAAGGAATGATCAAGACCAGTATGGTCAAAAAAAGGATCAAGGAGTGGTATAACACACTCAAAAGTCCAACCAAATGAATTCTTCTTCAACCAGAAAGGCTATTTTTTGTTGATAACAGATGAGGCCACAGAGGGACAGATCAAAGATTTGATTATGGAGGCTCAAGGATCAAGGGGAAATCATAGATATAACCAGGATAAGGATGATGAATTTGCTCAAATACAAGGGGAGGGTAGATGGACCCAGTCCCATGGATTTATTGACTGGATGATAAAACACTTCAGGATGGGGAAAAAGGCAGGTTACAGCCCCTCCTTTTATGGGCAAGAGACCCTGTAGGCTATTTAGAAGAGGATGACACAGATGAGAGCGGATTTTTTTTTTTTTTATGGAGATGAAAGATTGATAGTAGTGACCTGAGAAAATCTGAACACGCAAATGAAGGAATCATGAAATAAAAAATTAAAAAAAAATGGGCATCAAATAAAATAAAAACTGGATGGGGAGGTCCAGTTCCCCCCCCCCCAATCTGTCTGCAACTGGAGTGAGAAGATCTCACCCTGTCCGGCTTGCATCCATCCCTGGACATTTGCACATGACAAAAACAACACCCACCCCCATCCAAAGGTGGAAGGGGGTGAGAAAAGAGCAAAAGGAGGTGTTTGGTGGATGGCTTGATCAGATGAGAGAGTCAACAAACCTCCAAGGGGGCTTATAGTTGGCCGGTCATCAACAATGATGACAATCCAAGCGGCAACTAGATCAAGAGTAGAGGATGATTGGTGATGGATGAGCAGGTTTGAGGGGATGATGATTGATTTGGCAATTGTGAAAAGTTGGAGTTGGAAGGTGGGAAAATTAAAGAAACAGCATCAACTGTTGATGGAGGTCTTTTTTGTTGTTGCTAATGAAGATGATGGCAGCAACCATTTCAATCAACCAAGTGGGGGATTGATCACAGTGATTGGCCAATCATTTATGTGGCTGTGGTGGGAATGATGATAGATCAAGAGATGATGAGGAGATTGAGCAGATCAAGAATGATGTGGATGATGAGGATGAAAATGATTTTTTGTGCGCGCTTGTCCAGAAAATTGGTGCCAAACGCAAGGAGGAGGAATTGAAAACAAGATCTGGGGACTTAAAAACCCCAGGGGAGTCCTTCATAGACCATAAGGGCAGGGAGAAGCTGGCAAAAGGGAAAAAGGAAGGTTTCCACAGGAACACAGAATCTTTTTTTGCTTTTTTGATTGGATGAAAGATTATATAAAAAAATTAAAAAATTTACCCTTTTTGTTGTGAGGTGTCCAAAATTGGTCACCACAGCCTCCAGATGAATTCACATTGATTACAAAATTTGTTACCCTAATTTATAACCTTATAAAATTTTCTTAATTTCTTAAAATAGTTTAAATTAATTGTTTCATCATCCTTTTCTTGCCGTTGTGAAAATTTTATTTGTTGCAACAACCATTGTGTTCCAAGAACCGCTACTGGTGGCATTCAAGGCAAGTGCAAGCAATGTTGCCTTTGGAAGGTGGCTTGTTTTTTTACCTTAAATAGTGAGCCAATTGTCAATGTCACAGAGTCCTCAGCCAGTTAATTTCAAAGTAAAAGGTCTGCTCCCCAAGTTAACTATCACATCTGACTAGTACCTGTGAGAATTATTGGCCCACAGGCTTAGTCAAAGAGCATTACTTAAAGCAAAAGAAATTCTGAGACAATAATGTCTTATGATTGATCCTTAATATGAGGCAGAGTCAATGGCACACTTGTGAATGTGAATGAATGGATGGAAAACAGCAGGGAGAAGAGCACCTTAAATACAAAAGATGGTGCTCATGTGGAGCTCATTTAATGAAAAGCAAAAGGAAAAAATTACGCCCCAAATGGGCTCTACAGGCTCTACAAGCCTTGCTAATTTGTTTGGGCTTACTCAGCCCACTTGGCATTAGTCCCTGAACCCTTATGACCAGTCTGTACCGGTCAAATCTGGTATTTCCACCCTTAATGGGCTAAACCAGCCCTTGTTGCTGTTCATACCCTGGCTGGTTGTCTCTTACAACCAGCCCTGTTACCCCTCTGACTATACTTACCGGCTGGTTACCTCATGCAACCAGCCCCTGGCCCCTCATATGGTCCAGGTGGGACCCAGAACTCACCTGGGTCTTGTCTCAAACTCACATGGAGGGGATGTAACTGGCAGGTATGCCGCCTCCTCCCCTCTTTCCTACCTAGGTGACCAGCAGGGGTGGTCAGATCCCCCGCTGGTTGGCTGGGACGCAATTTTCCCCAGGAAATCCATCAAAAAGAGTGGGCTGGAGGGGGATCAGGTCCCCCCAGCCCTTGGCGCCTCACCCTTGGTAACGGGGGGGGAGGGGAGAGCGCCCCACTTTGCTTGGTGGGAGGGCAATTAGGTCCCCCTCACTGCATTTTCCCCTCCACCACCAACAGGTGGGAGGGTGATGAAATCCCCCCCACCCTGGTTGGTTGCAACATGCAACCAACCTCTTCCTGGTCCTCAATGAGGGGGAGGACCAGCCATCCTCCCTCCCCCTCATAACCAAGCAAGGGGAGGGAGGGAGGAAGGGGCCTCCAGCCAATGTGGCGGCAACCAGCCAGGTGGAGCAACCGGGGCCGCCGCCCTGCACACAGCGGGTGGGAGGACTCCAAACAGAGTCCCCTGCCCCATAAAACAGCCCCGCAATGGGCACCAGAGAGAAACAAGCGGCCCCAACCGGGCCGCTGAGGCCCTAAGGCCACAAAAGACATACCTTGGCGGGCCAGCCCGCCTGGCCAAGTATGTCAAAAACAAAGCTTGGGCCCTGTTATGCCCAGATAAGCCCATCTGGCTAAGGTGGCCCATCCACCCTGGAGGGCCCATTAAGGCCCGTGTCCCAAAAGACCTAGAAAACGTGTTTTGGTGCACAAATGCCAAAAACCAATAACATCCACATAGGCCAAATGGCCCACATGATGTCCAATGGGCTGTGGAGGCCCATTTGTGAATCCCATTTGGATTACAAAATAATATTCACATTACATGAGTGCATCTGTATTTTAACACACCCCCTTAATCCAAAAGGGATGCCACATGCATACTAGACACAAAACCTTCATGTTTGTTTCTATCTAATGCCTTAGTTAAGATATCCGCAATCATTGCTCCAGTGGGCATTTACCATAACACTATCTCTCGGCAGTTCACTGCATCATGTATATAGTTGTAATGAACATCAATATGTTTTGTTCTTGAATGGAACACTTGGGTTTCTGCCAATTCAATGGCACCCTGATTTTCAGAATACAACAACGCAAACTCTTGTGGTTTATGAGTATCCTCTAAGACCTTTCTCAACCACTTTGCCTCCTGTGAGGCTGACAGGTACGCTCTGTACTCTGCTTCTGTTGATGAAAGACTTATTTCAGACACCTTCTTAGACATCCATGATACTAGATTCTTTCCTAAAAAGAATACAAAACCACTTTTTGATTCCCTAGTTTTACCATCTTCCCAACTTGCATCAGAATAACCAACCAAATCAAAATTTTCTGAATTTGAAAACTGCAGTCCCAGACTGCTTGTTCCTTTAAGATACCTCATAAGTCTCTTAAACGCAGATCAATGCCTCATCCTTGGTTTCTCTAAGTTTTGTGACAAGATGCCAATTGCATAAGCAATATCTTGCCTTGTACACTGCCCCAAATAATTTAGGGATCCAATAGCTGACCTATAATCATTCCCAGATTGGACAAACTCCACATGCTCTTCATCTGTAGACTTCTCTAACCAAATGCTAGAATGCATTGGATTACCAAACTACTTTGCATCCTCTAAGCCATACTGCTTAAGTAGAGCTAACACATAATGGTTTTGATCCAACTTGATCCCATTATTGCTCTTAGTAACTTTCATTCCCAGCAACTTTTGTGCCAGGACAAGATCTTTTATCTTGAACTCCTTTTTGAGTGCCTCCATGACTCTCTCTTTACCATTCCCAATAATGATAATGTCATTGACCCATACAAAAAAAAATTGCATCCTTTCTCACAAAGAGACAAGGGTTGGCTTCACTTTTCCTGAAACCAATCTCTATCAGTTTGTTGATCATGGTGTTATACCATGAAATAGCTGCTTGCTTCAATATAAAGGGATCTACACAGCTTGAGGACATATTCCCCTTTATCCGCTGAGAGGAAACTTCTCACACAGATTTTCTTCATAGTTTCTGGCTTGTTCTCTATCAGCCATTCCTTGAAACTTCAGGAATTGAAATATAAACAGTCTCCTCTTCTCTAAGTTTTGCATTCAAGTATGCAGTCACAAAATCAGCCTGTCTGATTTCTTCACCCAACTCCACTTCCAAAGCAATGATGTAACTGAAGGTGGACAGCCTTCCAGTTGGCAAAAAATTTTCTTGATAATCAACACCCTCTTTCTATTTGAAGCCTTGTGCAACACATCTAGCTTTTAACCTTTTCAAAACTCCATTAGTATCAAACTTCTTATTCAACACTAAACTAGACCCAAAAATTGTCTTTCCTTTTGAAACTAAATCCTGCTTAACCACTTCAAACACACTATTATTTTCCAGAGAATCAAATTCCTCAAAAATAGCTGTCTTCCAATTGGCTCTATCATCAGAATTCATAGCTTGGCCAAAGCTATTTGGGTTAAACCTATTAACCATTCCTGAACTTAACTGTAGAATCTCATTAAGCATACATTGTTCCAAAAACATATCTTATTCATATTCTGCAGAAGCATAATGGGACTTCCATTCCCCATACCTATCTACAGGTATCCTACTCCTTCCACTCCTTCTAACTGGAGGTGGAGGCTCATCAGGTTCTGATTCCACAGATTCCCCTGAAGTGGGTACTGAACCCTCCTGTGGCATGTCTGCCATCCCAACATCATCAATAATGACATTCTTTACAGCATCTTCTGGTGAAATAGGGTCCAATTCTATTTCCTGCTGTGATTGCTGAATAGCACTATCTTCACTCCTTTAGAGTGGAAAGGTACTTTCTCCACATTTTACATCCCTACTACGGATAAACTTTCTTGTCCCTGGACAATAAATCCTGTATGACTTACTTATTAAATCATAGCCTACAAGTGTCCCTGTTCTGGATCTAGGATCTAACTTTCCAACCATTTCATTATGGTGGACACTATAATACACTAGGCAACCAATTTTTGTTAGGTGTGATGTTTTGGGGTATGAATTCCAAAACAGATAATGCGTACTTTTCCCATTAAAACTTAAAATATTGTGCAACAGACACACTGTGCACACCAACTCATGCCATAAAAACTTTGGCAAAAAAGATTGAGCCATGATAATTCTGACTTTGTCCAATAGAGTCCTGTTCATCCTCTCAGCTATTCCATTGTTTTGTGGAGTACTTGCAGTAGTAACTATATGAGTGATACCATAATCATTCAACAGTTTCTCAAACTCTTTACTCACAAAATCACCCCCTCCATCAGTAATAACCCTCTTGATCTTGATCATCAAACCATTCTGTTTCCAGACTTTGAAGATTACTGAAACCTCCTCTGTGGTCTGATCCTTTGATATTATTGGTTTCACCCAAACATAATTAGTTGCTGTATCAACCAAATTGATGAAGTACTTTGCCCCCCCAAGGGACACTGGTGAAAATGGCCCTGCCAAATCAATGGAAAATTCCTCTCTAGGAACTTCTGTGCGGTCTCTACTCTTTGAGAACACATTCCTGGTCTTGGCCCCTAAAGTAAAGCTTTCACAGTTGCTGTCCTTTACCTTATGGCCACTTCTATTGTGAGCAACAGTGCTCAGAGCTGAAAACTTGAAAAATTTTTCACAGAGAAACTTATTCTGAGCTTTTCCACTCAGGATGGTTCTCCCATTCAAATCAATAAAAAACTTATCTTCTTTAAGATAACAAATCTGGAAACCTTTTTTCCAGAGAACTCCAAGAGACACAAGGTTATGAGGCAAATCTGGTACATAGAACACTTTCTCAAAAGATATTTTTAAACCCAAGTGATTTGTAAGAATAACTTTTCCAATTCATTTAATCTGAATTTTTCTTCCTTTTTGGCCAATATTTACAACACCATCAAAATCTCTAACATTTGAAAACAAATTTGGCTCAAAAAACATGTGGTCTGTACAACCAGAATCAATCAAAACAAGAACATCCTCCTTCAATCCTCCTACAAGGAAAGAAGAATTATCAGCCACTGATAAGTTCTTATCATCAAGGTTAAGATTAAATACTTCATAATCAATCAAGTCCATTTCTTGATCCTCATCAATTTTGGCCTTCTTGTTGGGGACTTTTTCCTCAACAGCTTGTTCCATTGAAACATCCACTGCCACCATAGCAATATTTTCCATGGAAAGGTTGACCTCTTTGTCTTCCTTTTAACTTTCCTTGGATTTGTTCCTCTTATTGGCCTCCTTGCAATCCTTTGAATAGCGCCACTTCTTCTGAAAATTATAACACAAGACCTTTGATAAATCCCTTTTGGACTTTTCCTTCTTCCCAGATTTTCCTATCTTTCCCACCAGAGCAGTTCCTGTGCCCTCCCTCATTTTGAATTGAAGATCATCCTTTTCAATCCTTCTAAGCACATCCTCTTCTCCAGGAAGGGGATCCAATTGAGATATAATCCTAACCAGGGACTCATATTCTTTTGGTAGCTTTTGAAGAATTAAGAGTAAAAAACACTCAGGATCCATGTTCATCCCAGATGACTTGAGCTTAGCAATAATTGATCTTGCCTCCCCCACAAATTGTTTACAGTTGACAAATTTCAAAGTGAATAATTTATTGGAAGCAATACCCTTTTGATGAACTGAATCACCAGCATACTTGGCCTTGAGAATTTTCCATAAAACACTCCCCATCCTCTTATTTTCCTCTTTGAGATTATCAGCTGTTAACTTTCATGTCTCCCTCACTCTATCTGCACTAGTCCTGCCGCCACCATGCAGATCACGCGCGCCCCTCCAGGTGCCCTGCTCCAAGATCTCAGATCCCTTGGGGGAGCAACCTGTCTTCTCCTGAACCCAATCATTGCTCTCCTGTCTCTTGTCATCATTGTTATCCTCCTCATCTTTTTTGTATCATTTTTTTCCTTTCCTGTTTCCTCAACATCTTCCTCTTCCTCACTTGTTGGCTACTCAAATCAACCACCACTCATCACCACACCCTTTTGGGGATCCACCACGACCCATCAACCCCTCATTGTTTGGGCACTCAACCTTGTCCATCTGTTAACTGGTAAGAGCCAATCTTCTCGTGCTCTCAAGCTCTCAATTTCTAACACCTTGACCACATTAACGGCTACTTGCCTCAGTTTGTTCAACCTCCTGCGACTCAACCAATGCTTGACCCACTGCCCCAAACATTGTTGTGGAAACTGTCTTGAAGAACTGTTGGTTCCATTCCTGTTCTTCTGCATTTTCCAAACTCTGTCTCATCTTTGTTCTTTTGTTCCTCTCATGTGTCAGCCCGCTGGTTTGTTTTTGAACTCAATTCAATTTCATATTACGGTTAAAAGCCAAATGCTCTACCAACTGAAGAAACCAGCGTGAGCCATGGCCTCAACCCCTCTGACCCAACACAAAAACAATGCATTCAGACAGGCAATGCTCAAGACAGCCCTGGAAACTATTCCCCTACTCTCCAAGGATAATTATAGTATCCGGAAGGATAAGATGAACTCACTTCTCAAGCTTCAAGGAGTCCTCCACGCCTTGGAATCTGATTCAACAGCTCTCTCTCTGCAAGACAACAACAAGATCCAGCTACTCCTCATCTCAAAGTTTGACTCAATCACCCACAACAATATCATCAGCGCGGCAAACGTGAACTCAGCCAAATCAATATGGGCATCCATCAATGAGAGATACTTGTCCTCCAAAGCCTCCAACAGAGCAAAAATCTTCAACAACTTCCTCCAAATCACTTTTCAGGAAGACAACATTGCCGGATTCATTACCAACGTCAGAGCCACAATCAAAAATATGGTTGACATAGGAATAGACCTGCCGCAGGATATCCTGGCCTATCTAATTCTCTTCAAATTCCCCTCCTCACTCCAAGACCTTAAATGGCAACTCATGCACTTGGACAAGACCATCCATGTTGATTTTGTGTGCAACCATCTCACACAATTCAACAATGAAATCAAAGCTGAGAACGCAGATAAGTCCGTCTCTCTCCCCGATTCTGTGCTGGTCACAAGCAAGGCCAAAATTCAAGAATCAACAGACCAGCCAATGCATTGAAGGCTACCACAACCCCAAACAAGACAAGAATCACTTGGAGAGAGAATTTTTTCATCTACACCCGGACAAGGCCCCTGGTGGTGGAGAGAAAATCAAGCCAAATGGAAGGAGAAGCAGAAACCCAAAAATGAAATGGCCCACTGTCACGCCTTCCTGAAAAAATGGATTGAGTCCAAGGCACTGTCCGGAAAAAATATCCTCATTGACAGCAGAGCCTTGGCTCACATTTTCAACAACAAAAAATTCTTCCTCACCCTCAACAAAAGCGTTGGCGAGAGAATCTCTACAGGCAAGGATGGGGCCAACCTACCCATTGAAGGAACTGGCATGGTCAAACTCTTATGGAAGAATCACACTATTGTCCTCAATCAGTGCCACTATGTCTTGGAGATTGTGGTCAACCTCATCAGCCCGGGTATCCTCATGGGTAAAGGGTGTTGCATGGTTTCAGAGAAGGGCAAGTTCCAAATCTCGAATGGCAACTCCCTCATCTTCCAGGGATCTATCATTGAAAATCTCTTTGTGGTCCAAAACCCAAAACAAATTGGCCTGAACCACTTTTTCTTGTCTGTGAACAGTCATTCCAGCAGAAACCTGAGAGAACTGCACCTTGCCCTTGGTCACGCCTCAACCAGCTGACTACGCAAGATCAGAGATATCAGGTTGGGTAAAGAGGACGTTGACCCATTCTATTGCAAAGACGCGCTCTTGGAAAAATCACCAAAGCTCCCTTTAAATTGCAGTCAACAATTGCCTCCAGACCCTTTGAATGAATCCACTTGGACTTAATTGGTCCACTCAAACCCCCCTCACTCAGACAAGAGAGGTACATCCTCACAGTGGTAGACAACTTCACCAGATACCTGTGTGGGATACCTCTACAAAGCAAGGATCAATCCTCTGAAGTCCTTGTTGCTGTAATGGAACAACAAAAGTCAAAATTGGGCTACTTTACCTGCAAAATGTGCTCTGATGGAGGGACTGAATTCACAAACCACAGGTTAGTTCAATTCTGCAAGGAAAATGAAATCAGACAACTGATTTCAAAACCGCATCATCCCAAACACAATGGCAGAGCGGAAAGGACCAACAGGACCATTTTTGAAAGTGTACAATGAACCATCAGCTCATCCAAACTACCAATCCGTCTCTGGCCCAAGATCCTGAAGGCTTGTTTCCTCAGCTTGCTCAACCTCCTGCAACTCAACCAATGCTTGACCCAATGCCCCAAACATTGTTTTGGAAACTTTCTTGAAGACCTGTTGGTTCCATTCCTGTTATTCCGCATTGTCAAAACTCTGTCTCATCTTTGTTCTTTTGTTCCTCTCATGTGTCAGCCCGCTGGTTTGTTTTTGAACTCAATTCAATTTCATGTTATCAGCAACCCATGCAATATGACTCTCATCCAGATGTCTAAGAATAAGATGATAGGAATTATTGTCCACCTTTGAACTGATCAAAGTGTCATCTGCATCCATAATCTCCCCACAAAAAACGTTGTCCAACTCACTGTCCATTAAGACAGACCAAGCACTATAGTTTTGACCATTCAAAACAATCTTGGTGGAGCTGGACTCTGGGATATAGGACATCTTCTTGGAAAACTTGAGGTCTTTGAGGTTTTCCAGAGTAAGTTATAAGGGTCTATTCTGCTTGGAAGTAAGGATGATGATGGTACTGATGATGTGTGAGAATTATTGGCCCACAAGCTTAGTCAAAGAGCAGTACTTAAAGAAAAAGAAATACTGAGACAATAATGTCTTATGATTGATCCTTAATATGAGGCAGAGGAAATGGCACACTTGTGAATGTGAATGAATTGGTGAATGAATGGATGGAAAACAGAAGGGAGAGGAGCTCCTTAAATACAAAAGATGGTGCTCATGTGGATCCCATGTAATGACAAGCAAAAGGCAAAAATTTCGCCCCAAATGGGATCTACAGGCTCTACAAGCCTTGCTAATTGGTTTGGGCTTACTCAGCCCACTTGGCATTAGTCCCTGAACCCTTATGACCAGTCTGTACTGGTCAAATTTTTTGTTTCCACCCTTACTGGGCTGAACCAGCCCTTTTTTCTGTTCATAACCTGGCTGGCTGTCTTTTACAACCAGCCCTGTTACCCCTCTGACCAAACTTACCGGCTGGTTACCTCATGCAACCAGCCCCTGGCCCCTTGTATGTGCCAGGTGGGACCCAGGACTCACCTTGTTCTGGTCTCAAACTCACATGGGGGGATGTAACCCAAAGGCATGCCGCCTCACCCCCGGTTTCCTACCCAGGTGACCAGCAGGGGTGGTCAGATCCCCCGCTTGCTGCCTGGGGCGCAATTTGCCCCAGGTGATCCATCAAAAAGAGTGGGCTGGAGGGGTATCAGGTCCCCCCAGCCCTTGGCGCCTCCCCCTTTGTAATTGGGGGGGGGGGGGGGGGGGGGAGAGTTCCCCGCTTTGCTTGGTGGGAGGGTGATCAGGTCCCCCCCACCGCATTGTCCCCTCCACTACCACAGGTGGGAGGGTGACAAAATCCCCCCCACCCTGGTGGGTTGCCACATGCAACCAAACTCTTGCTGTTCCTCAATGAGGGGGAGGACCAGCCATCCTCCCTCCCCCTCACAACCACGCAAGGGGAGGGAGGGAGGCAGGGGCCGCCAGCCACCGCGGCTGCAACCAGCCAGGTGGCGCAAACAGGGCCGCAGCCCCGCACACAGCGGGTGGGAGGACTCCAAATGGAGTCCCCTGCCCCATACAATGGCCCTGCAACATGCCTCAGAGGGAAACAAGCCGCCCCAAGCGGGCCACGACACAAGCGGCGGCCCCAATGGGCCGCCAAGGCCCAAAGACCACAAAATACATACCTTGGCAGGCCAGCCCGTCTGGCCAAGTATTTCCAAAACAAAGCTTGGGCCCAGTTATGCCCAGATAAGCCTGTCTGGATAAGGTGGCTCATCCACCCTGGCAGGCCCGTTAAGGCCCGTATCCCAAAAGACCTAGAAAATGTGTTTTGGTGCACAAATGCCCAAAACCAATAACATCCACATAGGCCCACGTGGCCCACATGATCTCCAATGGGCCGTGGAGGCCCCTCCGTGCATCCCATTTGGATTAAAAAATAATATGCAAATTACATGAGTGAATCCGTATTTTAACAGTACCAGAGATTGAATCTGTTTGAGTGTGGAATCCAGGTGAGCAAGATTGGACACAAGATCAAATGAATGAAATTTAACTACTAAAACGGAACTCTTTTACTGCTATTATTAAAAAGGTTTCAAAGATACACTACTAACACGCGACCACCACCACCATTGTATTTTGGGCCACCAACAAAATTCCAGATTAATGAAGTGGAGTTCAAGGTGCAAAGTGAAGTGCAAGGTGAAGAGTGGGCCAAGGAGATTACAGGGGAAACAAGGGAAGAAGAAGAAGGAAATTTAAAGGAAAGGGGAAAAAGAACAGAATGAGAGGAGGAAATTGAAGGAAATGGGTTGGACAGGAATGGAATGGTAAGGGATGGAATGGTAAGGGATGGAATGAAGGGGAATGGAATGGAAGATTGAGGCATGTTAGCCAAGATGCAAGTGGTGGTGCCAATAAAAACTGATGCAAGGTGGTTGACTTGAAATTTTGGAGAGGTTTTGTTGCAGATTTGAAGGAAGAGGGCTCATGAAGAACTCCTAGAAGCAGATGAATGGAATTTCCAACCAAAGAGGGCTCAAATCAGAAGGTGCAAGGAGATCTTTGGAGAAGCATTGGTTGCACAAGCACATTTGTTGCAACATATTTCTGGGTTAATAAATGACAAAGATCTTGAAGAGTTCAAATTGGTAGTCAGGGAGTTGAATGCAAATTGGGAAGAGGCAGACAACAATATAAAGGAAAACTTATAATGTATTTTATATATTTGTATTATTTATTTTATTATTATTATTTTTTTACTATTATTTTTTTACTATTATTTTTTTAATATAACTATATATTTATGGGTGATGATAAATTCACAACTACCGGTTGTGTGGGAGTTTTTTAGGGCCCCGCACAACCTGTTGGAGTTGTGTAGGGCCCCACATGACCTGTGGGAGTTTTTTAGCGCCCTACATGACCTGTGGTAGTTTTGTAGGGCCCCTTAATGCGTGAGGGCCCATACACTACTCCAAAGGGATTTTCCAAACAGGCTCAACCCCTGGGGGGTCATATACCCCCCATAATGGGAATTTTTTATTTTTGTACCCCTGTACACAAACATTTAGACCTGTGTACAGGGGTATACAACCCCCCCAGGGTTTTTCAAGAATTTAGTTATTTTTATTTTATTCTATATTTTATATTTTATATTTTATATTTTATATTTTATATTTTATATTTTATATTTTATATTTTATATTTTATATTTTATATTTTATATTTTATATTTTATATTTTATATTTTATATTTTATATTTTA
Source organism: Puccinia polysora (assembly GCA_025617555.3). Lineage (NCBI taxonomy): Eukaryota > Fungi > Basidiomycota > Pucciniomycetes > Pucciniales > Pucciniaceae > Puccinia > Puccinia polysora. The sequence goes on from CM062633.1 coordinate 16,725,917, forward strand.
TATTTTATATTTTATATTTTATATTTTATATTTTATATTTTATATTTTATATTTTATATTTTATATTTTATATTTTTGATTTTTTAGTTGATTTCATTCTTTTTTTTTTTAGTTTTTTTTTAGTTTTTTTTTAGATTTTTTTAAGCCTGAAATTCTTTTAGTTGTGTGGCATGGAACACAAATAGATTTGAGTTATTTACAACCCTACTCAACTTGAATGTAGCCATGTGTGGTGCCACACAAAAGTGAACTGTGATGTGGGGGCTACACAACTGCATTCAAGTCATGTGGAAGCTACAAAACTTGATTTTAGTTGTTTAGTGTGCCACAAAACTCAAATGGGACGCGTGGAACGCTACACAACTCAAATGGGCTGTTTAGGATGCCACATGGCCCATTTGAGCCGTGTAGAATGCCAAATGTCCCATTTGAGTCGTGTAGGATGCCACACTGCCCATTTGAGTCATGTAGCATGCCACACAGCCCATTTGATTTATGTAGCATGTCACACGGCCCATTTGAGTTTTTTAGAGTGCCACATGGCACATTTGAGTTGTGTACACAAACAAAAGAGTTGTGAATTTAACATTACCCTATATTTATATATGTATATTTTTTTTTTGAGAAATGAAAAAAATGTTATGTAAATAGGATAAAAGAAAAGAAATTAAACAATTGAAGAAAATAGAAGTAATTTATGATAAATAAAGGGCTGTTATGAAAGCAAAAAAATGAAAATGAAAAAACAAGGATGGATAGGGTGAAATGGAATTGAACAATGTGATGGGGTTAAATGGAATGGAATGGAATGAGTTTTTGAAATGGAATGGGATTAATCTTGGAAAGTTTTTCAAGGATAGTTTTCATGGAAGTCTTGGACCAAGTTGGGTGAGTTGCAAAGGTGATGGGCTGGTTCCCACAAGGTGTGATCTTTTTTGGACTTGAAGCCAGTCTATTCAGCAAGGTATTTAAGTTTTCCTTTTTGTAACCTGGAATCCAGGATACAGCTTACTTACCACTATAAATGATCTTGGACATTGACTGTTTCAGGAGGGGGAGTCTTTCCCGGGTATAGGACTCAAGCTGGCTCTAGGAAAGATACATGAAAGACTGGGTGGATACCTTTCCATTTTGCAGGTAAGGAAATTTTGAAAGCATTGGGAGAGATGACTGATTTGAATTTGAAGGGGCCAAGTTTCTTCTTAGAGAGTATTTGGGTTGAAAAATTACTGCAGATTTTTCAAGCATCAATGCATACTTGATCTCCTACTGCAAATTTTGGTGCTGTAGTGCAAAGTTGGTCTGCTTGCTCCTTGTAGTGCTGGTTTTCTTCTTTGAGGTTGGATTGGAGTTGCAATTTGAGAGATTTGATAAAGGTGAGATATCTGGTAGTGGGTTGAGAAGGTTCTACTTAAATAGAATCAAAAGTTGGGTTTCTTCCATAAAGAGTTGGAAAGGCCAACTGTTTGTTGGAGGAATGAGTGGAATTGTTTTATGCAAATTTTTCTAGTGGAAGCCATCTTGACCATTTATCCTGTTGATAGGAGACTTACATTCAAAGATAAATTTCAAGAATCTGATTGACTTGCTTGGTTTTACCATCCATTTCTGGGTGGTAAGCTGTTGATAAGTTGCAAGTGATCTTCAAATTCTTACAAAGCCAAGTCCAAAAGCTAGAGAAAAACAAAGATACAAAATCAATAACTATATTATCAGGGAAACCATTTTTTGAAAATACATATTCTATGGATAAATTAGATAATTCTTCTGAAGAGGCGGCCACAGTACTGCAAAGAAATAAATTCATCTTTGGGAAGCAATCTACTACTACTACAATAGCATCATAACCACTACAGATATGCAATTACAAAATAAAATTAATTGAGACCAGGTGCCAAGGAATAGGCAGGATTGGAAGTGGCTGAAGCAGCCCATACTTCCGGTGTTTCAAGGACTTTTTAAAATTTCAGTCATAGCACAGGATAACATAGTCTTTTACTTCCTTGGTCATACCAGGCCATTAGAAGTCTTCTGAAATCAACTGTTAGGTTTTATCCTGACAATGATGACAAGCAAGCAGAGAGTTGTGCCAAGACTCAAAGATATTTAACTTAGAGTGATGTTAAATTCACGGCTCCAACCATGTGGTAGTCCTGTAGCCCCCTACACGGCTCAAATGAGCCGTGGGGCCCATAGACAAACACAAAGGGCCATTTCAAACATGGAAAACCCCCAGGGGGTCATGTAGGAGCTGTTTAACCCACAAAAACGGCAAATTCAAGTCTTTTAAACCTGTACATGGCTCAAAACCGCCCTGTTTTGGGGTTCACAACCCTGCAGAAGTTGTGCCAGAATTTTGGGCACCCCATGGACCACATTAGGGTTCTGTCAACCCAAATTTGGGATCAACACATACTTTTTGGGACTTTTGTTCCACACTGTCACGCTTTGCACTTGGGGATTATTGTCTTCATCACTTTGACATGTCCTCTCCTCAGTAACATCTACCTCAGTCTAAAAGAGTGACACAAATAAAGGACAACATCAATGGTGCGATCCGCTACTTCCTCTGGCTCGCGTTGACCTTCCAATCTTGGAGACCAACTCAGTATATACTTGCAAAATTTGCGGTTAACTCCATACTGGTTGGCCATCCATTATGAGATCCAATCTCCTTCCCTGGCCAATCAACAGCCTCGGACTTCCATCTTTGGTCATGCATTGTTCATAGGTTTGCATCTATGTCTAACTAAGCCATCATTACTGTACAGTTTGCAATTGGACTAGTCCCTACCCTGCATACACTATTACTTCTCATTTGCATTACCTTCAAAGTCACTTGCTCCTGTCCCAATTTGTCATAACAATTGTACGCTCAGATTCTATTGTCTTGCACTTACGCTATGACCTTGGATAATGTACTACTGCTTCATTTCCTATCCCGTTCCTGTCATTCATTGCCTCACCACTTCAACTGTAGTTAGCTCATCACCAGGTTGTATCTAGTCACTTTGGATAACCTTATAAGGGCTATCCCCTTGCCTGATGATTGTCTCCTCAGTTAGTTAATTTCATACGTTCTCGCATTCTGCTACAACCTAGTTATCACATAGGACTCAGGTTGAAGTTTCCTTCTTTGGAACACATTCCATTCCTCTCGCCATTTGTTGAGTGGCATAACCAAGTTTGCACTTTGCAACTGAGTCTTGCTACTCGCACTTGCCCTTGAACTCAGCATTCCTTTGCGCTCACAATCATCTAAGAATTGCCCTATAGTACGTGGGGTGGTCGTGTGACAGTAAATTAACTAACTCAACTCATCTATTTTAGCTTGCCAACCTATAGTAGACTTCTTTTTTTCAATGTCACGTACTCGCTCAACTGGGAACGCTTCCCTTGCCCCTTACAATGATGAGATCCATTGGGTAGGGAGAACCAGCGCTCCTTGGGCCCAAAAACCCTTAGATCCTGTTCCTCCTTCAAAATTGCCATCTGTTGGACCCCTTGATGATCCTTGGATTCCTTCACGGGATGTTCCAACGGACCCTCTTGCGGAATTCGCAGATTCCGACCATTCTTCCAATGAAACCTTGACTTGTGGTAGACCAGGGGTTTGCACTAATGCTCCCAAGCCCGATGCTCCAACCCTGCTTTCAACATTGATCCAGGCCCTTACTCATGGTGCCCAGCAATCTAGTCCGAGTACTCCTAGCTTTTGCACTCCGGGCATGAAACAACCCAATCACTTTACAGGAGAACACCCTCATAAGCTTAGATCCTACCTACAGTCTTGTAAAATCATCTTTTCAAACGACTCCAACAATTTCCCTTCCGATAGGCATAAAGTTATGTATGCTTTGTCCTTCTTAGGAGGTAGAGCCTTGCAGTGGTTCAAACTGTACCTCAAACTTTTGTCCAAAGACAGTCCCACTTGTATTCTCAACAACTAGGACAGGTTCAAGCAACAACTGTTTACCCTGTTTGGCGACCCCAATGAAGTTCGAAACGCCAAATACAAACTTAATAGTTTAGTTATGAAGGAAAATAGTAGAGCTTCCGTTTATATTTCTCATTTTCAAACCTTGCATTCTTGCATCCAGTGGAACAAGGCTGCTCTTCTATTCCATTTCCGAAAGGGTCTACCGGCACGCTTAATCAAACAGCTTGCAGTTGGGGGTCATAAGACAACCTTGCTTCAGAAGCTAATTGATTGAGTGATTGAGCTTGATAATGGCTATCACGACAAGAATTGCTCTTGGCAAAATGACCATGGACTGTCCACCTTGGCTCCAAGGGTGGAAGACTCCTCAAAGCAAAACACAAGGAACCCAAAACCATCCAAATCAACCCCAACTTTGAACTCCAACTCAAAAGGGAAAACTGTCACCAAAACTCCGAAGTTCTTTGACAAAGAAACCGGGATGCTACGGAACGAGGAACAGCTACGAAGGGAGAAGAATGGGCTGTGTATGTATTGTGGAGGAAAACATGATGTTGACAGTTTTGCAAAGCGGTTAGCGCGTGAAGCGGCTAAGCAATCAAAAAATTAGCTTGTAGTTTTTCTGATACTTGCAAGGAAAACTACACATTATCTAAATCACCGCGAGTGAATCTTTGCACTTGCAAGTCACTAGGTGCTCTGAGTTTGAAATTTATCCTATTCCATTCTGACAACACTCCTTATCAAGTATTACTTGATTCCGGCGCTAATGTTTCCTTCATCAGTGAATCCTTTTCCACTTCCAAAAATCTTATGCGTTCCGAGATAGATAAATTTCCTATCTATTTAGTAAGTAGTGCAACTGAACCGTCTTATTGGTTTTCCCAAAAGGCAAAATGGACCTTTGCATTCTCCAATTTCCCCAGCTTTGAATGGGATTTATTTGTCTTGGCTATACCCGGAATGGATGATACCATTCTAGACCATGATTTCCTAGTTTACTGGAATCCGGATGTGAATTGGCAAGAAGGAGTAATTAAACTTCAAACCTCGCACCCCCAGAATGCTAATCTTTCCGTCAATCAGGAATTGAACAGCCTACCTGACACTGTCATTGAGTTGGATGACACTTTTCCGCCAGGAGATTTGCAATATCCTGACCTTCATTCCCAAATTCCCTCTTCAGATTTAGGAGTTATTGCTTACCTATCCAGCTTACCTCTTTCCTGTTCCTTCAAAGAGAAACAGACACCAACCAAACGGTGTATTTTGAGCTCCCTAATCCTCTTGCACCATGCAAGCACCTCAAACCCGGTGCTCAAAGATGACAAGATTGAAGATTTAGAAATCATTTGAGATTCTATACCTTCAGTTTATCATGACCTTGCTGACGTCTTCTCAGCTGCAAGAGCAGATAAACTGCCTCCAGCCCATCCTTACAATCACAAGATCAAACTTACTGGCCCACCTCCGGCACCAGGACCAGTTTACTCTCTCTTGACGCAAGAATCAATTGCGCTTCAAGACTACATTGCAGAAAATGTAGAAAAAGGATTTCTTTGACCAAGCAATTCAAATACCGGTTCACCTGTCCTATTTGTTCCAAAAAAGGATGGCGGACTTTGCCTTTGTTTTTACTACAGGAAACTGAACCAGATAACCCAGAAGAATGCCTATCCAGTACCGCCTATTTCACATCTCCTCACCCTCTTCCATGGAGCTGCTTATTTCTCAAAGTTAGACCTTTGAGGTGCCTATAACCTAATTTGCATTAGGGAAGGTAATGAGTATTTGACCGCAATGAGAACCCGGTTTGGCAGTTATGAGTATACTGTCATGCCTTTTGGCCTCTGTAACTCTCCTTCCACTTTTCAGCATTTTGTCAACAACATTTTCTCCAATCTTGTAGGTAAATACCTCGTGGTATATCTTAATGATATACTAGTCTACTCAAGGAACCTCAAAGATCACATTGCACATGTGCAAGAGGTGCTGCAGCAACTTTGCAAGAATGACCTGTTTTCAAAAGCCTCTAAGTGCAAATTCCATTCCTCTTCTCTTTGGTTTCTAGGTGTCGTAGTCTTGCAGCAAGGACTATCAATGGACCCAGCCAAAAGCAAACGCATATTGGACTGGCCCCAACCTTCTTCCGTTAAATCCCTTCAAGTTTTTTTTGGTTTCAGAAATTTCTATAGAAGGTTTATTGCGCGTTACGCCAAAAAAACCGTGAATCTTACTAACCTTCTTCAAAAAGACACTCCTTTTGTTTTTACCAAACAAGCTGCTTCGGAGTTCAAAGCTCTGAAGAAAGCTTTCACCACTGCTCCAATACTTGCTCAATTCAACAAGCTAGCTTGCACTATTGTCAAAACAGACGCAAGCAACTATGCGATCGCAGGAGTAATCTCACAGTTCTCTTCCTCCACTTCTCTCTTTCATCCCGTAGCTTTTGAGTCTTGCAAGTTGCTTGCTGCAGAGCTTAACTATGAGATTCATGACAAGGAACTTCTCAAAATTTTTTATTGCTTGAAGAAATGGTGTTCATAACTTTTGAGCCTTGGGGAATCCTTTGAAGTTTTAACTGATCATAATTCTTTAAAGTATTTCATGAGCTCAAAAGTCCTCACACATAGACAGGCACGATGGTCCAAATACCTCTCCGAGTTCCACTTTACGATCACATACCGTCCTAAGAAAAAAGCGGTAGTTCCTGATGCTTTATCATGTCGGGACAAAGTTTACCCAGGGGGGGGGAGCACCTTTTCCAAAAACAACCCTGAAAATGTTAGGACACTCTTCTCAACCCAATCTTCCCAACTCAGTTTGATCATTGCTCACTTGTGAGATTTGGCTTCCAAACTCCGACAAGCTCAACGCGACAACCCCAAGTGCATCAAACTTTGCAAAAGTGCGAACTTATTAGATATTAGTTACAGTATTGATGATAATAACTTTTTAGTCTATGATAACCGTATAGTAGTACCAGATAATTCTTGCATTAAGTTAGATATCTTCAAGTCACAACACAATTCTCCGCTTGCTGGTCATCATGGGCAGGATAAAACCTACCAATTGATTGCATGAGACTTCTACTGGCCTGGTATGACCAAAGAAGTAAAAGACTATGTTAGCGCATGCTATGATTGCAATCGTAACAAGTCCTCAAAACACCGGAAGTATGGGCTGCTCCAGCAACTTCCAATTCCACCTTGTCCTTGGCACTTGCTTTCTATGGATTTCATCTCTCAATTACCTTCTTCTAGTGGATATGATGCTATTCTAGTAATAGTAGATTGCTTATCAAAGATGGCTTTATTTCTGCGCAGTAATGTGACGGCCTCTTCAGAAGACTTAGCCAACTTGTTCATAGAATATTTATTTTTGAAACATGGTCTCCCTGATAATATAGTTAGTGATTGTGGATCTCTGTTTGTCTCAAGCTTCTGGACCTTGCTATGCCAACATTTGAAGATCACTTGCAATTTATCAACGGCTTACCACCCGGAAACAGATGGGCAAACCAAGAGAGTTAATCAGATTCTCAAACAATATCTTTGAATGTATGTTGCCTATCAACAAGACAACTGGTCGCAATGGCTCCCACTAGCCAAATTTGCCTACAAAAACTCCACTCATTCCTCCACCAAACAGTCGCCCTTCCAAACTGTTTATGGTGGAAACCCAACTTTCTCTTCTCTTTATGTAGCACCTTCTCAACCTGCTACCGATTACCTTGAAAAAATTCAATCTCTTCAATCACAACTTCAAACAAACCTTGAAGAAGCAAACCAGCGCTATAAGGAGAAAGCAGACCAATCTTGCACTTTGGCTCCAACTTTTGCAGTAGGAGATCAAGTATGGCTTGATGCTTGCAACATTTGCAGCACTTGCCCAACTCGCAAACTCTCTGAAAGAAAGCTTGGCCCCTTTAAAGTAGAATCAGTCATCTCCCCTAACGCCTTTAAACTTACTTTACCTGCGAAATGGAAAGGTATCCACCCGGTCTTTCATGTGTCTCTCCTAGAGCCAGCTTGAGTCCTATACCCAGGCAAGACTCATCCCCCTCCTGAACCGGTCACTGTCCTTGATCATCAAGAGTGGGAAGTAAGCTGTATTCTGGATTCCAGGTTACGCAAAGGAAAACTTCAATACCACGTTGAATGGTCTGGCTTCCAGTCCAACAAAGATTGCACCTCGTGGGAACCAGCCCATCACCTTTGCAATTCACCCAATCTGATTCAAGACTTCCACGTGAGCTACCCTTGCAAACATTGACAATCATGATTCCATCCCATCCAATCCCATTACATTCCACATTCCATCCCATCCAATCCAATCCCATTTCATTCCACATTCTATCTCATCCAATCTCATTTCATTCCACATTCTATCTCATCCAATCTCATTTCATTCCACATTCCATCTCATCCAATCCCCTTCCATTCCACATTCCATCTCATCTAACCCCATTTTACTTCACAGCAACATCCCATCAGTCAAATCCTCCATCTCACCGTGTTATTCCTTTTTCTCATTTCCCTTTCATTTCTACTAAATAAAAACTTCATTCCTTATTTTTTTAAAAAATATATATATATATTTCTATTTATAATTATATATATAAAAAAAAAGAGAAAATATATATTTATAATAAATAATTAAAAAGTTTCCTTTACTTCCTTCTCCGCATCCTCCCAATTTGCAGTCAATTCCGCAACCATGGATCAAAAAGTATTCAGGTCTTCATCATTGATTAGTGCGGACATCCTTTGGAGAACTAGCACCTCTGTTACAATATGCCTCTCAAAGATCTCCTTGCACCTTGCAATCCAAGCTTGCTTTGGCCAAGCATTTCATCCACCTTCCTCCAAGAGCTCTTCGTACGCTCTCTTCCTTTGGCCTCCCAACGTGCCTTCTCTAATATTTCCCGTCAGCCACCTTGCATCCGTTTCAAGCGGCCCTACAACTTGCACCAGATCCGCTTCTCCTTGGCCCTCCATTCCTTCCGTTCCATCCACTCCATCCCTTCCATCTCCTCCATTCCCTTCTCCTAATTCTTCCGTTCCTTCTCTCCCTCCATTTCTTGATTCTCTTTCTGCTTTGTTTCCTTCCTCCTCCCTTGCTTCCTTGGTTATGAATCCAACCAGTTCCGCACCAGGCACTTTGCCTTGCACCTTGGCATTCATCTGGGGCCCCGGGAGTTCAGTCCACGGTCCCCAGTAAGGTGGTGGTGGTGGTGGTGTATTCGTGGTATACCTTTGGAAACGGGGCAACACTAGCAAAACAAGCAAAATTTAGTTACTATTTTTATGATCATTAGTCAGTCTAGATTAGTACTCACCAGGAACTTGAGTCCCCAAGTATTCAATCTCCGGCAACGTTGGTATCTCATAGTTAACCCTTGGGGCGGACCTATGACTCTGCATCTCCCTTGATGACTCCGCGGGACCCTCAACAGTCAACTCAACATTTATAAGGAAATTGCAGGCCACTTTGCAAAGGCAACATTGCTTGCACTTGCCTCAAAGGCCTTGGACGGCAGTACTAGCAACACATTGCTTGTTTTGGCGAATACAGTTTTTGCAACGGCAAGACGACAATGACAACATTCTATATAAATTATAAATTTATCAAGTAATGAATTAAATAATGTAAAGGGTATACAGTAATTATTAACAACTTGAAATCAATGGGAAAATTTATCTGAATGCTCGCAGGAGCTCGCGTCTTTATACCCGGGCAACTTTCACGCTTTGCACTTAGGGATTATTGTCTTCATCACTTTGACATGTCCTCTCCTCAGTACCATCTACCTCAGTCTAAAAGCGTGACACAAATAAAGCACAACATCAATGGTGCAATCCGCTACTTCCTCTGGCTCGCGTTGACCTTCCAATCTTCACGACCAACTCAGTATATACTTGCAAACTTCGCGGTTAACTCAATACCGGTTGGCCATCCATTATGAGATCCAATCTCCTTCCCTGGCCAATCAACAGCCTCGGACTTCCATCTTTGGTCATGCATTGTTTGTTAGTTCGCATCTACGTCTAACTAAGCCATCATTACTTTACATTTTGCAATTGGACTAGTCCCTACCCTGCATACACTATTACTTCTCATTTGCATTACCTTCAACGTCACTTGCTCCTGTCCCAATTTGTCATAACAATTGTACGCTCAGATTCTATTGTCTCGCACTTATGCTATGACCTTGGATAATGTACTACTGCTTCATTTCCTATCCCGTTCCTGTCATTCATTGCCTCACCACTTCAACTGTAGTTAGCTCATCACCAGGTTGTATCTAGTCACTTTGGATTACCTTATAAGGGCTATCCCCTTGCCTGATGATTGTCTCCTCAGTTAGTTAATTTCATATGTTCTAGCATTCTGCTACAACCTAGTTATCAAATTGGACTCAGGTTGAAGTTTCCTTCTTTGGAACACATTCCATTCCTATTGCCGTTTGTTGAGTGGCATAACCAAGTTTGCACTTTGCAACTGAGTCTTGCTACTTGCACTTGCCCTTGCACTCAGCATTCCTTTGCGCTCACGATCATCTAAGAATTGCCCTATAGTACGTGGGGTGGTCGTGTGAAACACACCAAGCAATCCAAAATAGACTTTAAAGTGAAGAAAAGTGAAAGTAAAGTGAAAATTTAAATCATATAAAAATCTGCAAACAATTCTTTCTCAACTCAAAAGTGAGCAAACTTTGTTTTTTCAATTGAAATTTGGATTGAATGATGAATTATACCATTGCATTTTTTTGCATGGGAACAGTGGCAAGCCCTCCTTCTTCTGACATGGCTGTGTGGAAGGTCTACATTGATAGTGCCAAAAACAAAGCTTTGGAAAAAGAAAAAAAGGATTTGGGTAATGAAACATTGGAAGCCCCAATTGCATCCTCATCAAGGGTGAAAATTGAGGAAAAAAATGTTTCACAGTGGGATTTGACCTCTGGTTGTGAGTAAAATTTTATTTTACTGGTCTTTGCCATATTTAATTTGATTGAAACTGATGGAGTGCATGCCATCAATAAAACTATGAAACTATGACAGATCCACTTGACCCACCTCCTGTGAGAGCTTTTCCTACTAGGGAAGAGGCAAAAAACTATTGTCAAACATGGGCAATGAAGCATGGTTACGCTTTAACATTTTTCAACTCAAACCATGACCAATATGTGGATTTAGCCTGTGATAGACATGTTTCCTATTCAGGAAATCTTCTTACCAAACGGTCTAGACAAACTCACACAAGGAAGGTTGGGTGCAAGTGTTTAATCCATTCAAGTTGCACAAAGGCAGACCACTTGTGGTGAATCTCCTATAAAGAAAGGCAAAATAACCATCAACAATCTGAAAATCCCTCTGTGCATCCTCAACTGAGGAGAATCTCTTGGAAAGCCTTGGATCTACTTAAGGAAGGCATTAAAAATGGGCTCAATACGTTACAAGTTAAGAGAAAATTGAGCAAGATTGATGGGTGGGATTATGTTGATGACCAAACAATCTATAACACTAAGCAGAAGGTAACGCTTGCAGAACTAAAGGGTAAAAGTGTTATGGAGGTACTCTATGAACAGCTTGAAGAAACAAGTTGGATCCAACAGTCAAATTTCAATGGAGAGGGTCACTTGGAGGCCCTGTACTTAGCACATCCTGAGGCAGTAAAGCTTTCAAAACAAGTCCATCATATTGCTATTTTGGATTGTAACTATAAGACAAAAAAGTACAAAACCCCACTATTGCATGTTTTAGGAATGACAGCCAATCAGAAAACCTTCACAAAAGCTCTTGTTTTCATAACAAAAGAAACGCTTGATTTCTACAGTTGGTCTTTAAATGCATTAAAGGAGTTGGCTTATGATCCTGAGAGACTTCCAAAAGTCTTTGTAATGGACCACAAAAAAGCTCTGATTTGTGCTATTGAATCTAGTTTCCCCGAGTCATCAAGACAATTTTGCACTTGCAACTTGTCTGAAAACATACAGGCAAACTGTAAAGAAAGCTTTGTTAATGATGTTGAAGGATGGAAAAGCGTTATGACTCTGTGGGCAAAGTATGGGGCCTCAAATACCAAGGAGGAGGCAGAGGTCAATGATGCAGAACTCAGAGTAGGTCCAAATCACTGCTTCTTATTCTTCCTAGTTTTGGGTTCTGACCTTTTGACTTGTATATTGTTTCTTGAAAGACTATGAGGATGTACTGGAGTATATGGAAAATAAAATTTTCCCTATCAAAGAGACATTTGTAACAGCATGGAATTGTATAAACCCAGAATTTGGAAACAAAACAACATCTTGGGTTGAAGGGGCCCATGCAACTCTCAAACAATTCCTTGCAAACTCATTGGGAAACCTGTTGGAGTTTTGGAAAAGCCTTGACAGAACCATTTAAAATCAAATTAAATTGGTTCTTACATCACTTTATGACTCTTGAATTAAGTTAGGGAAATTTCTTCAACCTGAACTGTTACCATTGGGTTACAAACTGTCTTTAGAGGCAATTCATCTTATTAGGGAACAATTTGATAAGTTCAAACATAATCATGATGGCAAAGTGTGCACCAAGTCATACTCCAAGACTATGGGTTTTCCCTGTTCCCACCAAATAGGTGACCGTCTAGCATTCAGAGGATCCGTGGTACACAAAGATGTTCATCCTCAGTGGAGGTTGGACTATGACCCTTGCAGTTCTTGTTCTGTAAGTTGGCTTAAGTTGGATTGTTCAAATAACTATGTGATTAATGATTTTTTATTAATGACTCCTAATTCACTAATGGTTGATCCTTTTGAATTTTTCAAGTGCAACATTGATGAAATGCTAAGCATTCCTCAGTTACATGAAAAAGTGAATGCAATGATCTTGGAATCTCCAGATCATGAGAAAAGTGGCCTATTGAAGTATATTATTCAGAAGATTAAAAAATATCAATCAAAGCCAAGACTTGAACCTAAAGTCTTACAATCAAGTAGGGGTAGTCCAAAATTAACAGATACGCGGCAAAAACCATCTTGGTTGAGCATGTTGAAAAACTGTCATAATTATGGCCAGCAATTAGCTTAGGCAAATGAGCAGTATTTAAAGCAAAAGAAATGCTGGACACCTAGTGTCAATAATTGCTTGATGGGCTCTCACAATGGGGCAATACATTGGATGATATCATTGATGAATTCAATTGGATAATGAATGGATGATGGAAAATGGCAGGGAGAAGAGCTCCTTAAGTACAAAAGATTGGCCTTTTGTGAGCCCTCTTGTGAGCACATGATACAACAAGCCAAAAGGCATATTTTCCGCCCCAAAAGAGCTCTACAAGCTCTACAGGCCTTGTTACTTGGTTTGGGCTACATCAGCCCACATGGCATCAGTCCCTGTACCCTTATGACCAGCCTATTCCGGTCCATCCTGGTGTTTCCACCTTTACAGGGCTGAACCAGCCCCTTTGCTGTTCAATCCCCTGGATGGTTGTCCATTACAACCAGCCTAGTTACTCTTATTTCCTTACTTACGGGCTAGTTGCCTCATGCAGCCAGCCCCTGGCCCCACATATGGGCCAGGTGGGACTCAGGACTCCCCTGGGTCCGGTCTCAACCTCACTTGGGGGGGGTGTAACCAGCCAACATGCCGCCCCCCCCCCCTCTTTCTCTCAAATCCCTGGTGGGGGCAGTCAAATCCCTTCACCAGGGGCCCTGGGGGTTGATACCCCCAGGGAGTCGTCAAGAATAGTGGGCTGGGGGTGGTCAGATCCCCTCAGCCCGTCGCTCCTCCCCCTTGGTAAAGGGGGGGGGAGCGCGCCCCTCTTGTATTGCTTTGCTGGTGGGAGGGTGATCAGATCCTCCCCACCGCTGGGTGCTCTCTCTGCAGCTGGAATTGTCATCCCCTGGGCAAGTGGGTGATGAAATCCCCCCTGCCCTGACCAACCGCCTTGTTGTGGCCGGTCACTAGCTGGTTCAACCCAGCCAGCCACCCCCTCCCCCTCGCAATGGCAAGCGAGGGGAGGGGGAGGGAGCCAGGGCCGCTGGCCCTGGCTCCCGCGGCGGTGGCCACCCTTCACGACTGGCTGGGCCTGCGCGGGATCCCTCAGCCACCGCAACAGCCCTGCAGGGGCCGTTGGGCCCTGCGTGGGCCAAAACAAGGGATACAAGCAGCCCCCAGCCGGCCACAACACGGGCAGCAGCCCCAAGCAGGCTGCAACAAGGGCGGTGGCCCCAAGCCCGAAACCTGAGACAAACACACTTTGGCGGGCCAGCCCGTCTGGCCAAGTATGTCCAAAATAAACCTTGGGCCCAATTATTCTCATAAAAGCCCATCTGGCTATATTTGCCTATATCCCCCACCGGGCCCATTAGGGCCCGTGTACCAATGAGCCTGTTTCACGTGTTTTGAGGCCAGTCTCCCCAAATCTGTGACATCCACACAGGCCTGTATGGTCCATGTGAGTGTCCAATGGGCCGGAGAGGTCCATATGTGCATCCCATTTGGATTACACTTATACGTAGCACACGCGTAAGTGCATACATATTTTAACACACCCCCTTAATCCAAAAGGGGTGAAATCGGCATATTAGTCACAAAGCCTTGATTCTGGTTCCTATCTAAAGCCTTAGTCAAGATATCCGCAATCATTTCTCCAGTTGGCATGTACCTCAACACAAAATCCTTGCAGTTAACTGCATCGCAAATATAGTTATAGTGAACATCAATATGTTTTGTTCTTGAATGGAACACTTGGTTTTGCGCCAATGCAATGGCACTCTGGTTATCAGAATACAACAACGCAAACCCTTGTGGTTTATGTGTATCCTCTAAGACTTTTCTCAACCATTTTGCTTCCTGTGAAGCTGCTAAGTAAGCTCTATACTCAGCCTCTGTTGATGAAAGACTTATTGCCAACACCTTCTTGTACATCCATGACACCAGATTCTTACCTAAGAAGAATACAAAACCACTTGTTGATTCCCTAGTGTTACCATCTGCCCAACTTGCATTGGAATAACCAATCAAATCAAAGTTTGCTGACTTTTTAAACAACAGTCCCAGACTGTGCATTCCTTGAAGATACCTCATAACTCTCTTAAACGCTGACCAATGCCTTATGCTTGGCTTCTCTAAGTGTTGCAACATGACACCAATTTCAAAAGCAATATTGGGCCTTGTAAACTGCCCCAAATAATTGCGCAATCCAATAGCTGACCTGTAGTTGTTCCCAGATTGAATAAACCCCAGATACTCCTCATCTGTAGACTTCTCTAAAAGAATTTTTGACTGCATGGGAGTACCAAACTCCTTTGCATCCTCTAAGCCATATTTCTTAAGAAGAGCTGCCACTTAATGGCTCTGGTCTAACTTAATACCATTCTGGCTCTTACTGACTTTCATTCCTAGCACCTGTTGCGCCAGACCAAGATCTTTTATCTTGAATTCCTTTTTGAGTGTCTCCATGACTCTCTCTTTACCATTTCCAATAATGATAATGTCATCAACCCATACAAACAAAATTGCATCCTTTCTTAAAAAAAGACAAGGGTTGGCCTCAGACGTCTTGAAACCACTCTGTATCAGTTTCTCACTCATGGTATTATACCACAATCTAGCTGCTTGCTTCAATCCATAAAGGGATCTACACAGCTTGAGGAAATATTCCCCTTTATCTGCTGAAAGAAAACTTCTAACACATATTTTCTTCATGGTTTCTGGTTTAGTCTCTACTAACCATTCACAAAAACCATCAGGGATTCAAATATAAACAGTCTCCTCCTCTCCAAGTTTTGCATTCAAGTATGCTATTACAAAATCAGCTTGTCTGATTTCTTCTCCCAACTCCACTGCCAGAGAAATGATGTACCTGAAGGTGGACAGCCTTCCAGTTGGTGAGAAAGTTTCTTGGTAATCAATAACCTCTCTCTGCTTGAAGACCTGTGCAATGCATCTAGCTTTGAATCTTTCCAAAACTCCATTTGTGTCAAACTTCTTGTTTAACACCAATCCTGACCCCACAATGGTCTTTCCTTTTTGAACAGAATCCCGCTTAACCACTTCAAAGACACTATTATTTTCTAGAGAATCAAATTCCTAAAAAATAGCACTCTTCCAGTTGGCTCTCTCATCAGAATTCATAGCTTGGCCAAAGCTATTTGGGTTAACCCTGTCACCCATTTCTGAACTCAACTCCAGGACTTCATTGAGCATACACTGTTCCCGAAATTTATCTTCCTCATATACTGCGGCAGCATAATGGGACTTCCATTCCCCGTACCTATCAACTGTTACTCTAACCCTAACACTCCTTTCAACTGGAGGTGGAGGCTCATCAGTTTCCAAATTAACGGACTCACCTGAAGCGGGCACTGAACCCTCTGGTGGCACGTCTGCCATCTCTTCATCTTCTGGAACCACATGTTCCTCAGCCTTTGCCAGTGAAATAGGTGCTAATTATATTTTTTGCTGTGACCTATTCACAACAACATCTTCACTCCTTTTGAGTGGAAAGGTACTTTCATCAAATTTTACATCCCTACTATGGATAACCTTTCTTGTCCCTGGAAAATAGATCCTATATAATTTACTTATTAAATCATAGCCTACAAGTGCCCCTGTTCTGGCTCTAGGGTCTAATTTTCCAACCATCTCATTATGGTGGACACTATAATACACCAAGCAACCAATTGTTCTTAGGTGTGATGTTTTGGGGTAAAACTTCCAAAACTGATAATGAGGACTCATCCCATTAACACTTACAATGTTATGCAACAGACAGACCGTACACATCAACTCAGCCCATAAGAACTTTTGTAGACCAGATTGAGACATAATAGTTCTGACCTTGTCCAGTAAATTCCTATTCATTCTCTCAACTATTCCATTATTCTGTGGAGTACTTGCAGTAGTGACTATATGAATTATACCATAATCTTCCAATAACCTCTCAAACTCTTTACTCAAAAATTCACCACCTCCATTGGTGATAAACCTCTTGATCTCCTTCATTAGACCATTCTGTTTCCAGACTTTGAAGATTACAGAAACCTCCTCTGTGGTCTGATCCTTAGATTGAATTGGTTTAACCCAAACATAGTTAGTTGCAGTATCAACTAAATTGATGAAGTATCTTGACCAACCAAGGGACTCCAGTGTGAATGGCCCTGCCAAATCAATGGAAAATTCCTCTCTAGGAACATAAGTGCAATCTCTACTCTTTGAGAACACATTTCTAGTCTTAGCCCCTAAGGTACAACTCTCAAAGTTGCTGTCCTTTACCTTATGGCGACTTCTATTGTGAGCAACAGTGCTCAAAGCTGAGATTTTGAACAAGCTTGCACACAAAATCTTGTTCCAAACCTGTCCACTAAGAAAAGTTCTCCCATTCATATAAATAACAAACTTATCTTCTTTAAGAAAACAAATCTGGAAACCTTTTTTCCACAACACTCCAAGGGACACAAGGTTATAAGGCAACTCTGGTACATAGAATACTTTCTCAAAAGAAATTTTGAAACCCAAGTGATTTTCAAGAATAACTTTTCCAATTCCTTTAATCTGAATTGTTCTGCCTTTTTGACCAATATTTACAACTCCTTCATAATCACTAAGATTTGAAAATAAATTTGGTTCAAAGAACATGTGATCTGTACAGCCAGAATCAATCAAAACAAGAACATCCTCCTTCAATCCTCCTAATAGGAAAGAAGATTTATCAGTCACTGATTAGTTCTCATCTTTGAGGTTTAGATTACTCACTTTGTAATCAATCAAGTCCATTTCTTGATCCTCATCAATTTTGGCCTTCTTTTTGGGACCTTCTTCCCCAACAACCATTTCCATTGGACCATCAAACACCACCATTGCAACTTTTTCAGTAGTGAGATTGACCTCCTTGTCATTCTCTTTGGACTTCTTCCTCTTCTTGGCCTCCTTGCAATCCTTAAAATAATGCCCCTTATTCTGACAATTATAGCATAAGACCTTGGACAAATCCTTTTTTTCCTTCTTGCAAGGTTTTCCAGTCTTTCCAACAAGGGCTGTTCCAGAACACCCCTTCATCTTGAACTGAAGATCATCCTTTTCAATCCTTTTCAGCACATCCTCCTCCACAGGAAGAGGATCCAATTGAGAAATAATTCTGACTAAAGAATCAAAATTCTTTGGTAGCTTCTGAAGGATTAAGAGTGAAAAACACTCAGGATCCAGGTTAAGTCCTGATGACTTGAACTTGGCTATGCTTTACCTAGCCTCTGCAACAAACTGTTTACAATTTGAATATTGTAACTTGAACAGTTTATTGAAAACTATACCCTTTTGGTGAACAGAATCACCAGCATGCTTGGACTCAAGCAACTTCCAAAGGATGCTTCCCCTCCTTCTCTCATCTTCCCTAAGAGTATTGGCAACCCATGTCACATGATTCTCATCAAGATGCCTTAGGATGAGATGATAAGACTTTTTCTCCACTTCTGAACTGATCAAAGTGTCATCTGCATCCATTATCTCCCCACAACAGATGTTGTCCAGCTCACTATCCATAAGGACAGCCCAAGAATTAGAATTCTGACTGTTCAGAAATATCTTGGTGGGGCTAACATCAGGGATAAAGGACATCTGCTTGGAAAACTTGAGGTCTTTGAGGTTCTCCAGAGTAAGTTACAAGGGTCTAGATGGCTTGGAAGTAATGATGATGTTGGTACTGATAATGTTTTATAATTATGGCCAGCAATTAGCTTAGGCAAATGAGCAGTATTTAAAGCAAAAGAAATGCTGGACACCTTGTGTCAATAATTGCTTGATGGGCTCTCACAATGGGGCAATACATTGGATGATATTGTTGATGAATTCAATTGGATGATGAATGGATGATGGAAAACAGCAGGGAGAAGAGCTCCTTAAGTAAAAAAGATTGGCCTCTTGTGAGCCCATGATACAACAAGCCAAAAGGCAAATTTTCCGCCCCAAAAGAGCTCTACAGGCTCTACAGGCCTTGTTACTTGGTTTGGGCTACATCAGCCCACATGGCATCAGTCCCTGTACCCTTAAAACCAGCCTATTCTGGTCCATTCTGGTGTTTCCACCTTTACGGGGCTGAACCAGCCCCTTTGCTGTTCAATCCCCTGGCTTTTTGTCTGTTAAAACCATCCCAGTTACTCTTATTTCCTTACTTATGTGCTGGTTGCCTCATGCAGCCAGCCCCTGGGCCCACATATGGGCCAGGTGGGACCCAGGACTCACCTGGGTCCGGTCTCAACCTCACTTGGGGGGGTGTAACCGGCCAACATGCCGCCCCCCCCTCTTTCTCTCAAATCCCTGGTGGGGGCAGTCAAATCCCTTCACCAGGGGCCCTGGGGGTTGATACCCCCAGGGCGTCGTCAAGAATAGTGGGCTGGGGGTGGTCAGATCCCCTCAGCCCGTTGCTCCTCCCCCTTGGTAAAGGGGGGGGGGAGCGCGCCCCTCTTGTATTACTTTGCTGGTGGGAGGGTGATCAGATCCTCCCCACCGCTGGTTGCTCTCTCTGCAGCTGGAATCGTCATCCCCTGGGCAAGTGGGTGATGAAATCCCCCCTGCCCTGACCAACCGCCTTGTTGTGGCCGGTCACTAGCTGGTTCAACCCAGCCAGCCACCCCCTCCCCCTTGCAATGGCGAGCAGGGGGAGGGGGAGGGAGCCAGGGCCGCTGGCCCTTGCTCCCGCGGTGGTGGCCACTGTTGGCAACTGGCCGGGCCCACGCAGGATCCCTTGGCTTTCAGGCCCCGCATGGGCCAAACCAAGGGATAAAAGCGGCCCCAAGCGGGCTGCAAAACAGGCAGCAGCCCCAAGCCCAAAACCTGAGACAAACACACTTTGGCAGGCCAGCCTGTCTGGCCAAGTATGTCCAAAATAAACCTTGGGCCCAATTATGCTCATACAATCCCATCTGGCTGTATTTGCCCATATCCCCCACCGGGCCCATTAGGGCCCGTGTACCAATGAGCCTGTTTCACACGTTTTGAGGCCAGTCTCCCCAAATCCATGACATCCACAAAGGCCCGTATGGTCTGTGTGTGTCCAATGGGCCGGAGAGGTCCATATTTGCATCCCATTTGGATTACACTTATGCGTAGCACATGTGTAAGTGCATACGTAATTTAACAAAAACAACTCAAGGGGGGAAAAAGGACTAGAAGGTCTCCAAACAAGAAAATACAAAAGATTGTAAGTCTTTTCTTTTGGGATATGTTCATTTTTTTTCTAATGAACTTAGTTACTAACTAATGATGAATTGTTATTCAAAGTTGGCAGAATCTAAATCTTAATTTCAAAGTTCAGAGGAAGAGACTGAAAGTGAATTGGGTTCACTTAATTTTGAATCAGAATCCTCTTCAGAGGAAGAGAACGTGCAGCAAAGCTCAACCAGAACCTCATCTTTGGTGAGTATTCATTTAATTGATCTGATTAAAGAAATTAATACTAAGTTAGTTTTCATGATAGGAACCAAATGTTAAATACCTCAATCAAATATCCAAGAGATTCCATAAGTTCTTGGGTGAGGTTTGGGATCCAATTGGAGATGGGAATTGCAGATTTATGTTCATTTCTAAATCTCTTGGTTATGAAGAACATTGTTGGTTTAAAGTGAGGAAGGAAATGATTGGAACATTAGAGAAACATAAAGAATGCTAAATTAAGATGCTTGGTGGTGCAAAGGAGGTTGGGAGAATTAAACAAAGATTTGATGTTGAAGACATCAATGAAAAGATTCCCTCCTAAAAATGGCTGGCTAAATTAGATATGGGTCAAATCATAGCAGACACATATTCCAGACCTGTATTTTTCATTTCATTGGAGAAATGTGATACTTATACTCCAATGAAAAATGGTGTTAATTATCAATCAGATACGATTTCCATTTCCTTTGTAAACAAAAACCACTGTCTTCTATTAGTACTTGAGGGAGAAATGATTCCGATCCCGCCCATTGTAGCAAAGCCATGTTCTTTGATTTCTAAAAAAAGCCTCTGGTTGGGTTGATCATCTCAAAGATCAACTGCAAATGTATTCTAGATTTTCATAGAATTTGACTTCATTTAATCATTGGGTTTCATATAAATTGTAATTCTAATGCAGCTAACAAGTTCTATTAATATAAAGGGTTATCACATTTTTAACATCATTATGTTGAGTGTTTTGAGTTAACATCATTATATTGAGTTTTTTGAATGAGAGTTTAATGGTAAGTTAGTTCAACTTGTGTTGGGCTGATTCCATCACAAGATTAACAAAAGTTGAACTTGTTTTTTTTGGTGTTTTTACTTTAGGGCTGGTCAAAAGACTTGTATTTTTTTGGGCACTTTTGCTTTAGGGCTGGTCAAAAGAATTCTTTAATTTTTAGGCCCTTTTACTCTAGGGCTATTCAAGTTGAACTTAATTTAGGGCTTTTCAAGTTACTGGTATTTTTTTGGTGTTTTTACTTTAGGGCTTGTCAAGCTACTTGTCTTTTTTTAGGTGTTTTTACTTTAGGGCTTGTCAAGTTACTTGTCTTTTTTTTGTTGTTTTTAGTTTAGGGCTAGTCCAGTTACTTTTGTTTTTTTGGGTCTTTTTACTTTAGGGCTAGTCCATTGGATACTACCAGTTTTTCTTGTTTTTCATTTATTTATTTTTTTTTTGTTTTTTTAACCAAAAAAATGAATATTCTTTGATTTTTTGGTTGATTTCTGTTTTTTTGGAAGGTTTATTTAGTTTATGGGTTATATTAGTACCCTTTCATTCCTTTTTTTTTGGCTCACTGCATTCCGGTGGCATTTGGGATGCCACACAACTACATTTGAGCCGTGTACAACTTCACAAGGCTTGAATGTAGTTGTGTGGACTCCCACATGCCGGCGGACCAGGATTGGTTGGCCCTGCAACTCTTTGAGCCGTGGGGGGTTGTACATGGCTTGGATTGGACCGTGTGGCGTGCCACACAGCCACTTTTGAACCACATGAACGGCTCAATGAGCCGTGAATTGAACATTTCCCTTTAACTTAACGCAAGGATTATCAGGTACTACTATAAAATCTTTATAAAATAAATAACCATTTTTGTTGATACCATAATTGCTTGTTAATAATTTTGCACTCTTGAAAAGTTTGTTACACTTAGGTGCTCCCCCCCTTGGTAAAAATTGTCCTAATGTGATAAAGCACCAGGGACTACCACATTTTTCCTGGGGAGGTATGTGATTGTAAAGTTGAGATCAGAGAAATATTTTGCCCAATTTGCCTTTCTGTGTGTAAGGAATTTTGATCTCATGAAGTATTTAAGAGAATTGTGATCATAAAAGACCTCAAAGGGTTCCATAAGATTCAAAAGTTATGAAAACCATTTCTTCAATCAATAAAAAATTGCAAGAATTTCCTTTTCATGAATCTCATAATTAATTTATGCAGCAAGCAGTTTTCAAGACTCAAAGGCTACAGGATTAAACAGATAGGAATAGGAAGAAAACTGCAAGATTACTCCTGTGATTGCATAGTTGCTTGTGTCTGTGTCTGCAATGTTTTGAGCTATTTTAGTGAAGTGAGCAAGTATTGGAGAAGTGGTAAAAGCTTTTTTCCAAGCTTCAAACTTCAAAGCAGCTTGTTCTGTAAAAATGAAATGAGTGTCTCTTTGAAGAATATTAGTAAGATTAAAGGTCTTCTTGGAATAATGCTCAATAAAAATCCTGTAAAAATTAATAAATCCAAGGAAAACTTGAAGAAATTTTACCAAAGAAGGTGTGGGCCAGTCTAGTATGCGTTGGCTTTTGGCTGGATCCATCAATAGTTCTTGCTGAAAAACTATAACACCTAAAAATTGAAGAGATTGAGTGTGAAAGTTGCACTTGGAGGCTTTTGAAAACAGTTTATTCTTTCAAAGTTGCTGCAGCACTTCTCACACATGTGCAATTTGATTCTCAAGAGTTTTTTATTAGAAAATTATATCATCAAGATACACCACAAGGTATTTCCCTACAAGATCAGAAAAAATGTTGAAAAGTATAAGTAGTGTTGCAGAGGCCAAAAGGCATAATGGTATACTCATGAATTCCAAACTGTTTTCTCATTGAATTCGAATAATCATGGCCTTTTGCAATGCAAATTAGGTTATAGGTGCCTCAAATTTCTAAATTTGAGAAATAAGCAGCTCTGTGGAAGAGAGTGAGGAGATGAAAAATAGGTAGTACTGGGTAGGCATTCTTCCAGGTTACCAGGTTCAGTTTCCTGTATTTAACACAAAGGCAAAGGCCTCCATCTTTCTTTGAAATGAATAGGAAAATCAAGACGGTTTTTCAATGGGTTGGTTGAAGAACTCCTTTTCATACATTTTCTGCAATTTATTCTTGAAGTGTGGTCAATTCTTGCTTTGAGAGAGATTAAAATGGTCCGGGTGCCAGTGCTGGGCCAGTGAGTTTGATCCTGTGATCATTAGAACAGGAAGGTGGTAGTTTGTTTTCCTTTAAAGCTGAGAATATGTCAGCAAATTCATGGTAAACCAAAGTTAAATACTCTTGAATGATTTTTAAATATTAAATGCTGTCATCTTTGAGCACTGGATTAGAGGTTCTTGCTGAATGTGAGAGGATTAGGGAGCTCAAAATACATATTTTAGTAGGTTCATTTTTCTCTTTGAAGAAACAAGGAAGAGGTAAGTTGGAAAAATAAGCAATAGCTCCTAAATCTGAAGAGGGTACTTGGGAATGAAGGTTTCCCACGGCAGTATGTGACACCATAACAACTGCAAAATGAACTAGTCTTTCAGCCAGTTTCATAGCCTTTTGGTAACGCCTTGCCCCTCAATTGGTTTGCAGTTGTTAAAGGTATGAAAGAAGGTCAGGATATTCAAAATCTCTTGGTAGAAAGTTGTCATCCATCTCAATCACAGTGTCAGTTAGGCTGTTTAATTAATTTTTGAGGGAGAGGTTAGTTTCCTGGGGTTGCAAGGTTCAAAGTTTAATTACTCCTTTTTGCCAATTAACATCCAGATTCCAGTAGACTAGAAAGTCATGGCCTAGAATGGTATTTTCCATTCCGCAGATATCCAAGACAAATAATTCCCATTCAAAGCTGGGGAAATTGAAGAATGAAAAGGTCCATTTTTCCTTATGAGTGACCCAATGAGACAGCTTTTTCCTACTACTTACTAAATAGAAAGGGCATTTATCTATCTTGGAATTTGTAAGACTTTCAGAAGTGGCAAAAGATGAACTCATAATAGAAGCATTAGCACCGGAGTTTATTATAAAACAATAAGGGGTGTTGTTGGAATGAAAAAGGACAAATCTGGAACTTGGAGGACCAAGTTACTTACAAGTGCAAAGATTGATTTGTTTATATGATGTGTAGTCTCCCTTGCAAGTAAAAGAAAAATTACAAGTTAATTTTTTGACTGTTTAGCCGCTTCACACACTATCTGCTTGGAACAAAAATTGACATCATGTTTCCCTCCACAATACATAAATAACCTGTCTCTTTCCCTCCTTTTCCATTCCTCATTGCAGGCCATACTGGTTTCTTTGTCCAGAAAATTTGGATTTTTGGTGTCAGCTTTCCCCTTTGTGTTGGAGTTCAAATTTGGATTCGGCTTGGAATGTTTTGGATTCTTTGAGTTTTTATTTTAAGAGTTGTCTACCTTTGGAGCCAAGCCTGATGTTTCATGGTTGTTTTTTCTATAGCAATTCTTGTTGTGATAACCATTATCAAGCTTTATCACCCATTCTATTGACTTCTGAAGAGAGGTTGTCTTATGTCCCCCAACTGCAAGGTGTTTTACAAGGTGTGCTGGTAAACCCTTTCAGAAATGAAATGAAAGTGCTTCCTTGTTCCATTGGATGAAAGACTTAAAGGTTTGAAATTGAGAGATATAAACAGCAACCCTACTATTCTCCTTCATCACTAGGCTGTTAATTTTGTATTTTGTGTTTTGCACTTTGTTGGGGTTGCTGAACAGGGTGAAAAGTTCTTGCTAAAACTTTTCCCAATTTTTGAGAGTACAAGTGGGACTTGTTTTGGATAAAAGTTCAAGGTATGGTTCAAACCACTGCAAGACTCTGCCTCCTAAGAAGGAAGACACATACAGGATCTTATGTCTGTTGGAGGGAAATTTATTGGGATTTTTTGAGAAGATGATTTTACAGGACTGCAAGTAAGATCTAAGATTATGGGCATTTTCTTGCATAAAATGGTCAGGCTGCTTCATTCCCAGAGTGGGAAAACTAGGACCACTTTTGCTAGTTTGAAAGGAATTGTGATTAAGAGCCTGGATCAGAGCAAAAAAAAGGGTTGTAGTTTGCAACTTGGGAGAATTTGTGCAAGCCCTTGATCTACCGCAAGTTGAGGTTTCATTTCAAGAGTTTTTGGAATCTTCAGTTTCCTTTAGAGGATCCACTGCAGCTTTGGATTGATTTCATGAAGCAAAGGGGTTGTTGAGGGGTTCAACCAAAGGAGATCTAGAAGAAGGACAAGAATCTAAGGGTTTCTGGGCCCATGAAGCACTGGATCTCCCTACCCTATTGATATCATCATTATAAGGGGTGAGGGCAGCATTCCCAGTCAAGCAAGTATGTGAAATTGTAAAAGCAAATCTGATATAGATGGCAAACTAAAATAGATGATTTTGGTTATTTAATTTACTGTAACACAACCACCCCACATACTATAGGGCAATCTTTAGATTATCATCAGTGCAAATGGGAGAGGCTGAGTGCAAGGGATGATTCCAAGGTAGCAAGGCTAACTGAAAAGCGCAAATTGATGGCGCAATGGCTCAAAAACAGAAAGAGGGAGGAAGTGTTCCAATGGAAGGAAACTAAGGCAGAGCCCAATGTGATGAATTTTCTTAGCAAAATGCAAGAATTTATGAAATTGACTAACTCAGGAGAAAATTTTCAGGCAGGCGGCGTAGCATTTATAAGCTAATCTGATGGTGATTAGATACAACCTGATGGATGTTCATCTACAGCTAGAGAGCAATGATGCAATGAATGACAGGAAAGGACTGGGGAAAATGAAATAAACAGTACAGTTGTTTCCAAGTTCATAGCATAGGTGCAAGAAATTATAATATGAGAGTACAAGGAAATAATGGATGAGACATGGAAGGAATTACATGTGAAGACAATGCAAATGAATGAGATATAGTTTTGCAGGGAAGGTAGATAGTAACTTGGCTGAACTATACTGTTGATGTGGCTATCTAGGCATGAGTGAAAGCTAGTTCTTGTGTGACCAAGAATGGAAGTCCAAGGGCTAATGATACCCAGGGGCAAAAGAGAATAGCTTGAATGGATGGGCAACCAGGTTGGAGTTAACTGTGAAGAGCTCAAATTATAGACTGAGTCACCAAGATTGGAAGGTTTTTACACCAGCTGGAGGTAGTAAGCAGAAGGCACCATTTATGTTGTGCTTTGTTTGTGTCACACTTATGGACTGAGGTATATGGTAATGAGGAAAAGGTTATGTAAAAGTGAATAAGAAAATTACCCTTAAACTTGGAGAGTGACAGGTTGAAAGGAAATTATGGCAGGGGCATTTTCCTTAATAAATTTGCAAGAATTCAAAATTGGAATTTTCCTACTTCAAAGATTATTACTGACAGAAGCCAATTTCAAGCAAGAGGATGAAGATTCAGTATCACCTTAGGATGGTCTGGATCTTCTATGCAGGATCTCAGGTGGTGGGTGGGGGCCATATTTATGGTGATTGGTTCTTTGGATCCCAAGTGGACTTGAGTTAGAATTGGAATGAGAGAAATCTGGATAACACAAACCCAAATTGGAGTTCCCATTTGAAGTGTCAGGGATTTAAAATCTAATTCTACAATGGGCCCTGTTTAAACCTGCAAAAAAAAAGACAAAGCCAATAATGAAATCAGTTAATGAATTATTACAACATTAATAATTTTACAAAACAACACAAATTGAATAATACTAGAGTATTATGAGTAAAAGGCCACACCTCAATCTCTATAAAGAGATAAGGGACCAACCTTTAATTTAATGAAGCCCAAAGGAGCCTTGCTTACAAAAGTAAACTCACACCCTTTAAAGTAATAATAAATTTCACAACTCCAAAGGACTTCCCACACAAACTTGGAGTTGAGTAATTGATTATTTGATAATGTTAATTCTAAATTTTAAGGCCCCAGCCAATCTTCTTCTTGAGATTAAGTTTAATGGGCTTGTTAACTCTTGCCATATTCTGAGATCAATAATAAATGATAAATAACTGAGGAAGGGGCTATAGGGTAAAGACCCTCCTATTTCAAGGTAACAGCAGCCCTCAGGGGACCCAATGGATCATAAGGGGAGTGCTAAGCTCTCCCTGGTTTCATTCTCAAGGGCTCATGACTCTATCACATCATGTCCAATGAGAAATGTGGCACTAGTACTCATTGGGGAGATTTTCAATGAAAATTTTTTAATTTACATACTAAGAAGATTAATTAATGGATCCTGGGACTTCACCATCAATCATATGGATGGTTTATTAGTCCTAGAACAACTCAGAATGATTACATACCTCCCTTTACATATATCTTGATAGCCTTGGCATTTACTTACCTCTCAATTTCAAGTACCTTGGCATAAATTATACATATAGAGTATTTTTACTCTTGACAATGATATTAAAAGGTTTAGAACTTACAAATTAGCTCTAGGAAATCTTATTGGAAGTATTCAAGGCTCATTAGAGTATATTAAAGTATCAATACATCCCAAAGAGGGATAAGATTAAAATTATGCAATTTATCTATACAGAGTAGAGAGTATGGTTCAATATAATTAATATAACTTATTCCCCAAAGATTGGAACATATTTCAAACTTCTATATCAATATTAGGGGCCTATCTAAGTCCTCATAACTTAATTTAAAGTCATATTGGAGCTCCTTCTTGATAATATATATCATCAAGGTTTCAATTCCATAATCAATACTCATCAAAACATACTTGCAAATTATTATAAAATATTATCAAAATTTACTATACAATTACAAAATCCTCTATGATTTTTTATTCTTAACTCAATGGTGAGTTGAACCAGTGACCTTGGTGTCAGAAAATGGAAGATGAGCCCAGTACTTAGCCACTGTACAAACAAAAATTATGGGTTGTTCAGAAATTTAGAGAATTATAATTGGCTTGTGGCTGACAGGTGCATTGATTAGCAGCAAATGATGATAGCAAGTGAAGGGTAAGAATAACTGACAACCATGATCCACTAAAGAATGAATCTCCTTGATCTTGCTCCCAGCCTTTCCAATTACCAACCCCATCTTGGAATTTGGTACAATAAACAGGATTGTGACCACTTGTGATATGGGAAACAATGGCACAGGTGATTGAGGACTGAGTTGTGCCAGATTCCAATCTAGGGTGAATTGATGAAGATGTGCCTGACTAAAATGATTTTGGTGAGTTGATGAAGATGATCTTGAATACAATGATGATGGTCATTTGATCTGTGAAGCTTGAGAATCAGTGTGGATGGTGGATGTGATCATTAAATCCATTCCTTACACATATTTTATATGCACATAACTCTAGTTTTATAATATTATTCATATCACAAATCATTTTACCATCTTTTCTCAAATTTAATATCCAAATGTATTCAGCTTTACATCTTAGGGCAATACATGAAATCAATAGCACTCAAAAATTAAATGAATAGCCTTGGCTAAGGCTCATTCAAAAGGGTTTTTATTTGAAAGCCAAAAATTAGATTGAAATGAGGTAAAGGAAAATTGGATCATGCAATAAATTCTAAAAGAGAAACAGAAAGCTTTCAATTTTAAGGATGCTAAAGAGGATCTGTCTCTCTCTCTTTTTTTTGATGAACAGAAAAGGGTGGTGAGGTGCTGGTAAAGTGGAAGGGTGCCCAGGGACTGGGCCCAACCAAGGACCCTTACAGGCTTCCAGTTTTTTCTTAGATCTGCTGGATCCAAGAGGCCATTTTGTTACATAGATTGCTTCTATGGTAGCAGGCTTTCCTAAAGTAGCAAGCTGACATTTTTTATTTGCATTCTTTATTTGTTCAATTTGACTTTAGATTCTTTTTTTTTTTTTTTTCTTTTTTTTTTCTTTGGACACACTTGGTAAGAAGGTTAAAAATTTCTGAAAAATCCATAGAAAGAATGAAGATATGATTCACAAATCTCAGACCAGTTGATAAGAAGGTCGAAAATTGGGTTTTACTTTTGTGGCTATTCTTTGCACTCTCCAATCAAAAACAGTGGTTTCGAAGTATTCACAGACAATACAAATGTGATAACCTGCTGAGAATCTTCCTTCGGTTGCATCCTAGACATCATCGGAATAGGTTAGCCGGCGCTTTTCGCGGTTTATTTTCATGCGTGATTTTCGCCTTTGAATTACAGAACTTTTTCCTTGTAGTATCTTGATAGAATTGATTACTGATTGCATTTCCGTTTCATGTGTAGCTTCCTTATCGCTCTTGTCTCCGAGCTCGTCTTGTGGGTGCTGGTTCTTAAGCTAACTGAACTCTTTAAATCTTTCGTCTCTGAAATCGAGGCACCCTCTCTAGGCCGTGTTGAAACGCACTGCGAATTCTGGGCTTCCGGTTTAACATCTGACGGCGCGTCTGAAGCTTTGTGCTGACCGACACCTGTCAGCTTTTTTTGCCCATTATACTTAGATGAGCTAGCTTCATCTTTTTTATCCCCAGTGCCTTGCGTGACTTGAAAAATGGACCCGAGGTATCAATGTCACCAAAGCCTCACGGCTCGAACGTAATTAATTGCGCTTACTCGGAACTTTCATTGGGCCAGTACCCATTTGCTGTGGGTCACACGAATAAGAAAAATCATGAGAAACGACCCCATTCTTATGAGTATTCGTATTCAAATAGAGGATGTAAAACAAAACAACCTACCTCATTTTCAACGTGATCGGGACCTATTTCAGGTCGCGTTTGAGATCGTTTTTCTAAGGGAACCACGTAAAATCGCCTCATTAGACATTGACCTTCAGAGAGAGGATAAGTGAAAAATTGCTCACTGGTTTGTATATATTTCGGAACCTGTTTATTTTGTTCTGAGCTAGAGCTAGATCCTCCCAAATTAGGTTTTCCTACCGCTTTTCAATTATCAGCTCCGAGTGGAATAATGCAGAAGACCAAACTCTGGTGGCTTGCCTTTCAATTTGGCCAGTTCCGCAGACATGGTCAGTGATCGATGTTCCGCATCTCCTAATTTCTTTTCTAGTCGCTTGTTCTCGTTATCTACGAATCTATAATTCATTATAACTTCTTTCGAGTGGAAAAAATCCAGTTTAAGCTTACTCGCTGTCATTAGCATCTGGTGGACAGCACAAACCTGTCAGTTTATAGCTCTCTTTTCTGTTAGGTTCAGAAACTCACCAGCTCATACTTGTGTTCTAAAGCAGCCATAACCTTCTCGCGCGCAATAGAAGCCTTTGAAGCAAATTTGCGGTTTTTAGCAGGACCAAAGGCAGCAGAATCAAGAGCATAAAGAACCCGATTTACCGCTTGCCTACACGACTCAGAAGCTTGTCTTTCCGCCTCTGTAAGAAGGTTCGCTGTTGTAGAGATTTGCAAAGCATGAGAAGCTTGAACCTCATTCATCTCATTCTGATTCCGTTGCAGTTTTTCCTGTACTGCTTTCAACTCTGCTTGGAGAGTGGCTTCGTTGCTTTCCTGATGGTGCCCATTGTTGATTTCAGTGATTCAAACCGCCAATGCTCGTGTTTGATGGTCAAGTCTCATTCAGTCACTTACAGATTTTTCAAGGAGAAATTGCTTTTTTTCTGCTTCCTTCCGAACGTTCCTCAAACTTTCTTCGTTTTCATCCCGCTGTTTGAGTAGTCGGCTTAACTCATCGCGATGATGGCTTTCTTCATTCGTCTTTTCAGCGAGGATTCTTTCGATAGTCTCTTTTGAGCGACGTGACTCTCCGAACATTTCGAGTTCGGAATTTTTGATACTTGTTTCCATAACACGGGCCTGAAGCTCCTTAATTTCACGGTTCTAAATGGAGAGGCAGCCATTTTCTATGAGCTAAACATCGAAACCTGATCGAAAGGAAATCCTTACTAGAGAACTTTGTGCGTCTTTGGCTTCCGTCAGGTCTCGCTGAAGAATGATAACCTGGCCCGTGGCTAAATCCTCTCGAGCTTTTAAGTCTTCCCACTTGGCCTGAGTGCAAATGAGCTGTTTTTGAAGTTCCTTCAAGAATATTTCTTGATTTTCTGAAACCTCTAAGAATTTGTGCAGGTCTCTTTCCTTAGCTTCTAGCGCCTTCACCTTCAAGTGAGATTCAGATAATTGTGAAGATAATCCGGATTTTTCGGTTTCTAATGAAAAATTGATCTCTTCAAGCCTCCGCGTTCGTTCTTTCAGCTCAGCAAGGATCGATTCCTTAACGGCCTGGGAGCTTTGGAGCTCCAAAATTTCTGATTTTTTATCTTGAAAGCTTAAATTTAAGTTCTCCAACTCTTGGTTAGCTTGAGTGAGACATTTTCGGCTCGACTCCGCCTCCTCAGTCAAAATAGTGCATTGGGTCTTCAAGTTCATATTTTCAACGCTCAATTCAGACTTAACATCTTCTTCTTGAATCTTTTCCTTCATGAGTCTCGAAGTCAACACCTCTAAGAAAGAAATTTTGGCCTTGGCTTGACTGAGTTCATTTCTGTCGATTGCCAGGAACGCATTAAAAAAAATTGTCCTAGATATTTTCAAGGGAAACCGAAAATAATGAACCAATAGATAAAACATCACACCTTGACCTGATTAACCGTTGTTTATTTTTGGAGTTACTAGGAAAGAAAGCAATCTTTGAACAAATTTAGCGGATGATCATAGAGCTCAGAAAATAAGTTGCGCTTACTTCTGCGATTCAATGTTCAAGGATTTTTGGGCTTCTTCTAGACTGTTGAAATTGTGAAAGATAAGTAGGAAATTTCAAGAGTTTGAAAGCCAGGAGAAATGGTCGACAGCTGGAAATGTTTACCCACAGGCATCGCAGGGCCTGCAAGCTTTTGGAAAGTTCTAAGAATCCTTGATCTTGAAGAATCACTTGATTCTCTAAAACTTGAATTCTACAAAGGAGTCTTGCTTCCTTTTGTATCACATTAATCCTTTTTAATTAAATCGCCAGTCTGGTATGAAAGAGATAGATAAAACAGAGACTAACTTCGGAACAATATTTCTCGTTCAACCGGTCAAGAAGGTTCTGCGAGCGTTCTTCGATAGATTTTTCTAGAAGTCTCGCAAAGTTAGAATTTTATGGTACGCGGATATTTTTAGAATAGTTTTAGCCCACGAATGTCTTGCGCTTTTACGCTCAAGGTTTCTTCTAACTTGGACATGCTGAGAGACTGCCGAGAGTTCAAATTCTCAAGTTCAACTTGATCGTGCGAACTTCCGTTCATCAATATTTTTCTGCTAGACTTAAACCGAACAAGTTTAATACTAAGGCTTACAAATCCTTTCAGACATTTCCGTAACCTGGCCGGTTTTGGTCTCGAGCTACGAAGCGAGGGGCAAATTTTAGATCGTCTTCGCAGAATTTATTCACCAGATTTAAAATCAGGAGTTACCTCTTTACGAAGAATTTCGATTACAGATTGTTCTGCGTCATATTTATTTAAGGTTTTAAGTTAAGTCATAATTGTTTTGTGGGTGGTATATTTAGATGCAACAGACGAAATCATTTGATAATAAGAATGCAATCCTCTATTTCTGCGTACTTTTACTTCTATCATCGTCTATTTCCTTGGCAACGTTGAGCACTTGACGCGCATCACGATAGCTGAGGCGGCTCAAGCTATTAGGGGCGAGAATTTCATCATCCTCGATTCCTGATTTGTCATGAAAGTTTTGAAAAGCTTGGAGACCAAGGGATATGGCAATCGCTTGAGTCTTTCTTGGTATTCAACAAAGCATATCTGGGGAGGGCATGATGTGCCTTACCTTTCAAATATTCCTGAACTTCCTCTCGAAGCAAGCTTATTTCTTTTGAGCAAGTCTCAGATCGTCGCTTTTCCGATACAAAATGACTAGCAACTTGAAACTTCATTTCGGTGAAGCTTTCATCTAATTTTGATTTCCTGTGGATGATAACAACAAAACATTAATTCGACATATTCATGCAAGAATCTGTGGCATTGGATTTAATCCGAGATTGAAATCTGAAGAAGGAAAGAGCATTACTCTGTTTTTATTTTATCAACGAGAATCTTCATTTGATCTTTACATTTTCTCCTTTCTGATTCGACCATGTTTATTTTGGCTCTCAGGATTTTGTTTTCATTGTCCTAGAGGGTCCAGTTGGGGAAATTAGCTCAAGTCTATTCAAACCCAATAAATCACAACTACTCACCGATTGATTTAAATCATGCTCAAGATTCTTGTTTCTTTTACCTACGACCAAAAGCAACTCGTCGAAACTGGCCAAATTTTCTGGGTCTTTTGTGGAGGAGGGGGCTAAATTTGAGCTTGAGGGTGAGACCAACTGCCTTTTTCTTGAACTGCACTTCCAAAATGGGACGCTTCGCTTCGTGGATCTGGATTCTTGAACTTTGGTTTAAAAGTATAAAATTTTTGAGACAATGATTAGACTACTGATGGGACATTTAAGTTTGAGTGGGATAACATGAAATGGTCTCGTAAAGCACTATCCACCTGAAATATTCCCCTCATTCCTCCCATTATTCGCTTCATGGACGTTTTCTGTGCGCTCATTCGAATTTTTCTGGCCAAAAGTTTGGAATATCCGCTTTATCAAATCTCTGGATGAAATTTTGAATTGATCGATTTACTAGTGCGTAGGTTTTCTTCTGCTTATCTCAATTCTTTTTCATTTTTTATGTTTGTTTATCTTGAGGAAGTAAAAAATAAAAAACAGGTCAGGGTATACGAAATCTCACCGTGAATGCTTCGGATCCACTTCCGGCTGCCTCTTGGATTATTCCAAGATGCTCCCCTGCCTGGGTAGGGTACCCTAATAAGCTACCCGGGAACTTTTTGATCATCCTAGAATCTGCCGCTGAGTAAGAGTCTCTCGAAGCTGGACAGTCGTATTCATCGTTGATATCCAGGTCGCCAGTATTCTCTTCGGATCGTGCAACATTATTTTCTGACTGCAAGCAGTTTTCCGGAGATGACTTGCTTGGATCAACCGCCGATCGGCCAATATTAGCGCTATCAGCCAATAAGTGGGATGCGTGCGCCTTTCCAACTCTGCTTTCACTTGAAAGATGAGGATGGAGGACAGGTCGAGAGGTGGTCAATCGCAAGTTGGCCGGCAACGCTGCGCGGTTTCGAGGTTTTTGGATCGCATCAGGGGACCTGTTCCAGTGTTTTCGCTCACACGGGGGTCTCCTTAGAGCTAGTTTTGCACCGCTAGGCTCAAGCATGGTTGATACTTAGTTGGTTTGAAACTGATCTAGTCAGATTCTTGAATATAGGTTGCGATGGCGTGGATGGAGACTGTGCTTGGGTTATTTCAGAAGAACGGCCGGTGAGACCTTCTTTGGTAGAATCTGGATGGCTCGATTGGCAACAAGCAAAGATTCTAGATCCAGCTGGGGTGTGATGCGGTCCTTTTAGCATAGGTGGCTTGTGCCTAACATCGGCACCTCTCGTAGCAAGTCGGTTTCTGCTTTGATGAGGGGAAGGGCCGTGAAATCCGCGGAATAAGCTTTTGGGCGGTTTTGGTTATGAGAATCAGCTTCCATAGGGATTGACCCGTCGAAGATTATCATCCATGCAAAAGAATCAAAATCAAGTTTTTAGAGATGATAGCGTGATTCAGTGGAATAGAGTACATACATATTTATGTGAAAATGGTACCAAGTTGAGTGATGGTAGTAAATAACACACTCCGGACAAGGTCCCTATTACGCTGTTGACCGTTCTGGCTCGCTCAGATAAGTATTTAAGATATTTATTTGAAAGTCCGACTGATCGGACCCAGGCGCATAGAACTACAACATCCATGCCACTGGTGACGTCATCGACCGCCCGGCTTGCTGCCGGCTGGGCCCAACTTCCTAGATATGTACATATGTACATGCGGATTATAAATTAATCTCTCTTTATTTAGACTAACATTTCTCTGATCTTGACCTCAACCGATGTTTCTATATACATATGTATGTACGCCACTTAAACCTTGCCTCTCATCCGGGGAATGGTCATTATCGACCCCGGCTTCAAGTCGAGCCTACTGGTCGGTTATTGATTTTAGGGTTTGGTGAAGAGACGACGGCTTCGATTTCATTGCGACTCATCAGTTGTCTGCGAGTAGCATCAATACAGCTAGACATCATGTTTTTGAATAAATAAGTACTACCCTACACAATCATCGCCAAAGTTTAGGAAGATACAAGTAACTTAATCTCTTTACAGAGATCTTTAATAGCTGGGCTGGATTTTAGAAGATCGGATCGATCCATGAGGCTTATGGCGGTCGATCGAAATCCAAGGGACTCGAGTAAGGTTTTCAAGGTCAAGCTTGATGATGATAAAAACACCAATTTGCCGATGGTCGCGATCAGTCGATGAACTAATTATTCAAATCAATATAATCGATCAATTCAGATCGATGTGAGCCAGTGAAACAATATAGCGCTCAGAGCTGGGACTTGGCTGTGGATATGTATACAATTTTTTTTTTTTAAAAAAAAAAAAAACACTGACTCATCTCGGCATTGGCCGCAGGCCTTTGCTCTTCACGGCCCAATCTTTCGAGCAAGGCGCTCATCGACTCTACTTCCCATTCCTCTTGCAATCCTCCATCAGATGGGGTATCTGTTTCGAGCCATTCAACCCGGATGCTTGCCCAACGAGATACAAGTCCATAAAAGACTCCGCAGGCCAAAACTTGTACATCCGTGTCACCATCCAATAGTCTCCCCACGACAAAACGCAATATCACCGAATCATGTTGAGTCTCCATCTCGATCATCTGTTCTGCTAGCTTGTGAGATCTAAGAGCATTCGATAGAACTCTCAGGAGTGTTAACGAAAATGCTCGCTCGAGTTTTGCTCCATTGCTGGTCTCAGAATTTGCCGTGTAAATAGCCTTGTAGATGGGATTGGAGTCGAAGGGGCAGATAAATAATTGATCAATGTACTCTTCCCTCAGTAAAGCTAATCTCAAAAAATCGAGTGCCGGAAAACTATTTGAAGAGCCCAAATTTTGCAAAACTTGAGTAGTCGCATCCGACCATTGGGTAAAGCGGGCGGGACTGTTGAGATCTGCTTGCTTGTTCAGGAATGGGATCACAACATATTCAAAAGTTTGCTTGATTGTCTCACGAAGATTGGTGCTGTCGGGAGGGAAAGAGTTCACTAATTTGCTAAGCGCCTTCTCGAAATTGAGTGGCTGAGGATATTCGATCGGATTTGGAGGCAGAGATTTGAGTTTGGGGAGGTGCAACTTCAGATGAGGATGTGCTGCTCGTCAAGGGGGAAAACGCAAAGTCAATACAAAGATCTTTCGGTCATCGATCGTAAAAGAGACTGGCGACTAGAACAAAGGTATATAAGTATAACAAAACGAAAAACAAAAAAGAGGCGAAGGAGTCAAAGAAAATATGGTACATGAGGATACACTAACGAGGATAGGCTGTGTAGATCATTAAGTTGATTTCAGTCTCTAATTCGGTCGCATTTGCTCCTTTGACTTCCCCCACCTACATGGCGCTTGTGTTGTATTGTTTTTGGGAGCGGAAAGCCGGGTCGAATGGAAAAAGTGATAGTAAGGTTCATCAAGATTTCTCAAATGTCAAATTTCTTCGTCTGGCTGCGCATTTCACAAGGGGCTTCACTAACCTGTTCTTTTTTTACGAAAAACTTGAATGTAGGGGTAGCACGTATTTGATAACGTTGACTCAGCTCCACACTGGTGGCCGTATCAATTTTAACAAATCGAACATCTTTCACCGCGCGCTGACGGCCGCGATGCACATTAGGTGCGGGTGGCGTGGACTGGTACTTCTTGGCAAAACCCTCGTAAACGGGAGCAATTGCTCGACACGGAGGACAGCCCCTTTCGTTAGTAAAGTTGGCCACGACACAGCGGTGTTGACTGAGCTCTGCTTCGAAGGCAGCCAAGGATGAACATGATATGAGAGATGCGGGATTGTGGGCGCTGTAAGCGGAGGAAGCAACATCCGCCAGAAGATGGGCCGGAGTGATGGATGGCGTGGTCGTGGAAGGCTGTGGTGCAAGAGGGGTGGTATTTGACCCGCGGAACATTTGATCAATCATCGGCCTCATTGACGCGCCCATGGGAGTGCTTAGAAACTCTTGCGGTAAGCTAAATGATCGGATTGGATGAGAGAAAGACGAAAAGGTTAAGAAAAACTATCAATTACTCGAAGTTGGTCAGACGAGAAATGCTTGGGAAATGAGGAAGGTATTACTTCAAAATATAATCTGGAACACTGGCGCCATTTAGGAATCCGACCAATTCGTTGGAAAAATGGTTACAATTTTTTTCGAGCAAGTGATACCTTAAACATTCCAAAGCAAACAGAAAAATTATTGACAGGGTGATCTTTGAAAACGCAATGGGAATCGGAAACAAAAAATTTTTGAGAAAATTTACGAAATAAACACCTACGTCTCGGCAGACCACGTTTGGCGAAGCCCATCGATATACTCCATCAAGGTTTGGGGATCAATCATTGTTGAGCCCAGGTCTAGGATCTTGAGAGGCTTTCCATGGTGGCTCTGACCAGGCGAGCAAGTCATAATTCCTATTTCGAATGAAGAATCGGATTAGTGAGTGGGCTCGATGGGTACATTCTCGATTTCCAAAGAAAAGGGAAAAAAAGAGAGGTCCCAGACCTTGACCAAAGAATATCTCTACTTGATCATCATAGACCACGGACGTATGCCAAATTGCTTCGAATTGACGCCCCGTCCAAGCCAATGACATTGATTGGGCCAGTCCATTCGAAAGGTCATAGGCATATAACTTGACATTATGAGTTGAATCGGACTCGCCTTGTGCCGGTGAACCCATAGTCGGATGGGGTGGGCTTTCCAGAAAGTAAGTATCAATGGAGGATGGGTCTCAAGTTTTCGAGTGAAGTTATTCTGAGGTTGCAATCGAATGTTAGAGTTCCTGGGTGGTGTGAACAGATGATGATGCTGCTTGCTTAACTGTTGCTCTGGCGGCATGAACTCAACGAGCATCTGCAGCCGTGGATATGTATTAACATGCATACATACACAATGCATACATATTATTTACTTGAGTTGCAAATGGATTTGAGAATCTGCCTCCAATGTTGATAACCGGTCATTGTTGTACCCTCGCTCTCGAGGTTAGCCTAGCGCTATTCACTCCCCCCGGACTGCGGGGGCGGTCTTATGTATGGTTTGAATTCATAGTGTGCAATGCGATACCGCGAAGTTACACTTAAAAAAAAAAAATCTGCCTCTAACTTCACAGCCAAGTTTTTGTTTTTCCACTAGTCCCATCTATCACATTCCGCCCTCTATCTAAACACCCCTCCACAGCAGGGAATCATTTTCATGAGACTGTCTCCCTCGGGCCTGCGAGGCAAGCATTTGTCAAGCTTGAAATTCATAGTGTGCTATGCCATAGGGGAAATCACACTTGAAAAAAAACTTCGCGCGAAAACGTAACCCCTTGGCACGATGATAGAGTGAATCGTTGAAAGATGTCGGGCTGGGTTGAAAGCACCAGCTTGCGGGATGGGATAAATTAAGTTCGTTTTTTCATGCATGAACAAGTGGTTCATGGCGGAAGCGTTGTTAGGCTAGCGGTAAACTGGGGCCTTGCCAAGGGCCTCGTGGCCTCGTCAGGGGTTCGACTCCCCTACAACGCATGCTTCGACCGTTGTTTTGTTCGGCTGTCAGAATTCCTGGGCGGAGCTAGCAGCTTGCGCGCAGATCTACCTGCATAAATGGGGCCGGGTTGAATACTGGGAGCCGGTGACAAGCAATCACACCAAACGGTCTTGGTATTTGTTGCACTATGAGCCAAGGTGGGATTCAGCTGTTGCACTGGTGTGCCTCATGCAGGTTCACAGGTGCAACACCTTAATCCCCCAGGTGACAATTATCCAAATTTGTGCTCTGCTTGGATGAAGCAGCAGATGATGGGTTCAAGGTTGATTGAGTTGGGAGCATGTGGAAACAAACAATATGGTATTTCAAGCTTGTCTGGGCACACTCCCAAGTTCTGCTTGGCATGGGTCCAGTGGCCTCTGGCATGAACCCAGCAAACTTGATTTCTGCATCAGGTTGTGCTGCAGATCTTGGCACACAGCCAAGTTCCAAATGGCCAAAGCCAAGCTTTTGGCACCCCCCCCCCCTCACTTGATCCCTCTCCCCCTTGCTTTTGCATTCACCTCAACCTGATTGAACCAATGCAGTATCTCATATCAACCAATTATGGTCAGTTTTTTCCTTCTTATGTGTTACATTTTTTTATTTTTTGTTTATTTTTTTCTTGTTTATTTTATTTATTTATTTGGAACAGGCTGAGATTTCCAAAAGAGATTTTGAAACCCAAGAAGGCAAGTTAAATGGAGATCATGAGTCCAACAACTTGATTGAGATTGAGGCCAGTGAAGAACAGGCCCAAGAACTCCTCAAGCAGCTCTGAGATTTGAATCAAAGAACCTCCCAACAAAAGGCCATTCTCAAAGCAAAATAATGCCTGGAAAAAAATGCAAGCATTGAAATGATTGAATTACTCACAAGGAGCATAAACCAAATGCAACCATCAAGCCCAAAGTTTGCAATCTCATCCACAAAGGTGTGGTAGGAAATTACATGAAGTTGAGAAAGGCAATGAATACCTTATATTCTCATGTTGTCAACTCCAACACATCAAGAATGAGTATCCAAATTTGCTCAAGGTAAACAAAAAACAACCAGGACAGGTTACTGAAGAGATGAAAACAATGATACTTTTTCAACTTGAGCAGCAATTGACCACCACCCTCCTTGAACTTCAGCAATTTGCCAAGGAAAAATTTGATGTAGGTATTTCAACCCAGGCTGTTAGTAACCTGATCCATGATATGGATATATCATGGAAAAAGCATACTAATATTCCAGCTTCCTGGAATAAACTCCAGCTCATTGAGCAAAGGGAAAGATTTTTCCAATGTTGTGGTTTGAATTTGGAGAAGATGGACATATTTGTTGACAAGGCAGGTTTTGACCTCCATTCAGGCCAGAAATCTAGATGAGCAACCTCTGGTAAATCAATCAACTTTTTCTTTTTTTTAATCAATCATTTTTTTATTTTATTAATGTTTTTTTTTGAGATCTTTTATTTATGTTTTTTTTAGATCTTTCATTTATGTTTTTTGTTTGAGATTTTTTTTTTGTATTTATCCAAGGTCAACCTTTTGTCTTGAGCCTTGCTCCCCAGGAAAGGCAGGTGACCCTTCTAGGGGCATTGTTGATCAATGGGTTTGTATACCATGAGCTCCTTGATTCCAATGGGGCTAAGACCAAAGGAATAGGAGAATATGAATTATTCCAGGTCCTTGGGAGCCTCACCACCCAAATCCCACCCAATTCCATCATTGTGATGGATAAAGCTCCAATCTATCAATGCCAGATATTTGAAGAACTGCAAGAAACAACCTCCCATTCAAAATCAATCCATATTGAGTTCCTCCCACCTTACTCCACATTTTTTAGTTCAATCAAATATTCCTTCCACTCAATCAAGAGTCACATCTGATCAAAAGAGCCTCCAAATTTTTCAATGATTTTGATTCAAATCAAGCAGGGGATTCAGGAATTAATAAGAACTGAAAAATCACACAATTTCTTTATGCATTTTCAGAAAATTCACCGTCCATGCTCTAACTTTCAAGAAATTAAGGAGAAAGTTTTTTCTAACCCCTATTAATTTTTATTTATTTATTTTTCTTTATCTACATATGTATTTTTACTTTTGTATTTTTTGTATTTTTCTTCTTTTGCTTCATTCAAAAAAATCAACCTTCAATATTTTTATAATTAAAAAAAAGTATTTAAAATTTTATCAAAGAAAAGAAATGAATAAAAAAATTCCCCTGATCATTGATTTAGCAGGCATGGCCAATTGGCTTGAGTTTTGGCCAAGTCAAAATTTGGCCCAACCCACCCAAACTTGGCTTTGTGCCAAATTGTGCTTGGCTATTTGCCAAGCAGGATTTGGAGGGTGCCACAGGGACTTTGGTGGGTGCCCAGTGCACTTTAGCAAAAAATTGGCTAATTTTGGTGGTTTTCCAAACAAGCTTGAAAGACCATATTCCCCACAATGCATTGGACAGACTGCTTTTTATTTTTTTTGTTGCCTTGGTCAGGAGCAAGCCTCATACTTTTTTCAGTGTTTAAAAGCTAGAGTGCTGAAAGGATCATGTTTGATCAATGAAAATACAATAAAGTAGGAAAACAGAGAAAGTGGGCAAGAGACCAAGAGTAGCTACCCACATCAGGAAGAGGATTCTTGGAGGATAGGGAGTCTGACCTTTAAAGAGAAAGGCCAGATTCAAAGAGATGATGATTTGAAAATAGATAAATTGGTTTTCATTAAGGGATGTAAAGGCTTTGCAGGGAATAGTTCTTAGCAGTTGGGAATGATAAAAATAAAGATTTTACTCAGCCAGAAAGGAATAATAAATTAGATTGAGAAAAATGTGAGGAGAAAATCAACCATCAGAGATTCAGTCACTCTCTCAAGCCCAGTGTGGTGACCAATTTGGTGCACCTCAAGAAAAGGCGGCATATTTAAAAATTCAAAAAAAAAAATTTTTGCTATGGCTCATCTTCCTCTTTTTTTCCTCCCAACTCCTCCTGTCCTAGTGGTCCAGGAAGCCCCCTCCAGTGCTTCAAAATTCCCAGATCCTTGGTTCAACTCCTCTTTGTTGCGCTTGGCACCCCAATTTCTTTTGGCCAAGTGCAGAGAGACTGTCATTTCCCCCTCATTCAAACCCTCCACCAAAGGCCACTCATCTCCCAAGCGTTATTTCTGTTGGACATCCTCAAGATCCCACCATCCAAGCACTTCCACCATCTGATCCTCCTACCTGCCCATCTGCGCTCATCACCAGCGGCCGTTGGAGCTGCTGCAAGTCACCACCAAACATCCCATCACCCTTGGATCACTCACCTGACTGACCAGCAAGCGGTTGCTTGCGGCCCTTGGTGCTGTTGCCCACCCCACCATCTTGATCCTTTTCCTGAAAGCTGAAAGTTGTTGCTTGCGGCCG
Source organism: Puccinia polysora (assembly GCA_025617555.3). Taxonomy (NCBI): domain Eukaryota; kingdom Fungi; phylum Basidiomycota; class Pucciniomycetes; order Pucciniales; family Pucciniaceae; genus Puccinia; species Puccinia polysora. The sequence goes on from CM062633.1 coordinate 16,768,094, forward strand.
TTGGGACTCTTGCTCATCAGCCGTCACTCTTGGAAAAGTCTGGGCGGCTCTTGGCTGTTTCTCATGGTCCGCAACTACTGCCACTAGTGGTCAGTGACCACTGTTGCCACCGTCCATCCAACTGCCCACTTTCATCCTTGGCACAGGCTGGTCTCCTTGTTTGTCCTGTCATTGTTTTCCTTTCTTCTCACATGTCAGGCGCTTCCTGTTGCCAAAATTTTTGTTCATCACCATTTGTTAAAAAATACTTTTTTTCCACTCTCATTTTTAGTATCTCTTGTAAGTAGTCCACAGGGCTCTTGTCCATAAAAGGAGGGGCTCTCCTCTGCATTTTTGCTGCATCATTGGATATCATCAAATAATCCATCCTATCATCATCATCCAAATAATCAATCCATGGGGGCCCTTCCCCTTGTCTGAGCATCCTTATCCTGGGTATATCTTTTGATTGCCCCTTGATCCCTTGAGCCCCCATAATCAATCCTTTGATCCTTCCTCTGTGACCTGATCCTTATCACTGAACAATAGCCTTGCTGGTTGAAGAATGATTAATTGGGTCAGAATTCTTGAGTGTGTTAAGCCACTCGGTGGATCCCTTTCTCTGACCACTTTGGTCCTGATAATTAATTCAATTGTCTTTCTGGAACCAGTCAGGTTTGGCTGAGAGGTTTCTTTAAGTTTGAAACCTGGAGGGTAAAACCTCCCTTTATTTCCTTAAATTTGAATTCCACCACACTATTCTTGAGTCCCTTGGGAAGTGTTGGGTCATTCTTGCTCAAATTTGTTACTGCTTTGCTTCTAGAGCTTCATAAAACAAATTGCCTTGTTTTGTAAAGCCACCCACAGTTATCTGGTACCCTTCAAGCGCTTGATTGCGGAGAGTTGGGCGGGTTCATTGAGAACCTGGAGGTTGGTTGGGACTGAGTTGATCTTTCCTTATCTTCTGCTGATGACCCAAGTTATTAGCTTGTGGGTGTTGACTGCCTTGTTCCATTGAACTCTGAACAAACTTTGACTTATTTTTTCAAGTCTTTTCCCGCACCATCTTGCCTCATATATTGTTGCTCTCCATTGCTACCAAATACTTCCAAACTCATCCCTTCCATTGATTCCTTATTTAAAAGTTACTGGATCTTGATTCCGGTTACATTTAATTTTTTTTTGTAACTCTTAGGAGGGAATCCTAAACAGCACCTTTCCCCTACACAGAACTGTCTCTGGCTCAGCACCGTTTTGGAGTCTTACATTTGGTCCCCCAGGCCGGGATAAAACCAGCAACATTGGTATTTACAGTCCCAATCAAGTTTGTAATCAACTTTAAAATCTGATCTCCTTTTATTTTTTTTCTGTTTCTCTTTTTCTCAGATCAGATCTGTGGAGGAAACTTATCTCAAAAGCAATTCCTCCCAATTTTGCACCACTTGGGCAATATTCTTGTTGTTTTTTGTGAAACCTTACTCTTGCCGCACTCATGAGCCACTTTGGAAATCTGCTCTTTGGATCCTCTAGGAACTCTGTTATCCAAAATGGCATCCTCTGGTACTCCCACCACCTCTGTTCAACCTAGGATGGTCAAGATCAAGCCTTAGAACAAGAACTTATGTCTCAATGGGGTAAATGTTGAATGTTTCTTGGACTCCTACAAGATGGCTGCTGAAGTGGATGGGGCAAGTGAATAAAATATGGCCTACCAGTTACGATTCTTTATCTCCTTGGATTAAGTCATGGAATTGATTGAGTTGTTTGAAGGATTCAAAACCCATAACCGGACACTTCTAAGGGAAGGAATGTTGGCATATTGGGGAAAAATAGATGTAGCCCAATTTACTTTGCAGGACCTAGACAATCTTTTAGCTCAGTGAATCTCTAATGGTGGTGTCTTTTTAGCCTCTGACTATCAGTCTTTCAGAAATTCATGGGACCCAATCCAACATTATCTTATCCAAAACAACCACATTCATACAGTGGACAAACTTTGAGTGCGTTTTTCCAGTCTTTTTTGGTAGCAGTGCAGGAACGACTTAGGGATTGATTGGTAAAGTCTGGATCAATGATCAACAACAGGGATAATAAATTCAAGCTCCCTGCTTTACTTGTACTTAGGGGTACTGTGGATGAAGTTACAAAAGTTCAAACTCCTTTAACTTTTGAGAAGCCTAGAAACACTGAAACAGTCCATGCTCCTTCTTTCAAAGAGTCAAACAATATCATGATTAATATGGAGGCAGATTTCAGGCCTACAGCAAATCCTCAGTTCACCCAAGAACCTACTACCATGGAATACATCACCAAGATACTTTGAGCTTTTGAGAGCAAAATTGATCAAAATATTTCCTCTCTTACTACTCCTAAACCCTCCACTTCTGTCCCTAAATCTACTCTGGTCTGCTACTACTGTCATAGGGAAGGTCATGGAACCGGAAAATGCCTTGAACTCCAGAAGGAAAAGGAAGAAAAGTTTGTGGGGCAGAAGGGGAACAATTTGTTTCTTCCTAATGGTGCTCTAATCCCTTTTGATTCATCTCTTCCTATGTGTCATGTGGTGGCCTCTTGTCAGTCACCACCTCCTACAAAGGCATCCTTGGTTTCTTTCAATTTTTGACCCTCCTATGGTACTCTTCAACCTTGGTACCCTCCAGCTATCTCCTCCTCCTAAATTGCTGAAGCCTATCAATCTGATCTGGCTAGGAAAAGACATGAGGAACCTAAAACTCATAAAGCTCCTTCTTTGCCAACTTCAATTCTTCAAAAACAGGTTAAACGTCAATCCTCACCTGAGCCTCCTTCCTCTGATGTAGAAGAAATAGAGGTGTAAAAGGAGCCACTCATGGAAAGGTTTCCAGATCACTCTGATCCTCCTCCTTCATCTAAATAACCTCAACCTTCCAATCCCATTTTAGTTCCTGCATCACCTGATCATCCTCCCTCCACCCAGCCCAAAGTTTGGTTTGAGAGGGGAATCTCAAAGGATCACCCCAATGCTGTGGAAGGGGTATTAAAGAAAATTTCTGGTCTTAAAATTCCTGATCTATCTGTGGCTGAGCTCCTATTGATCTCTCTATCTGTTGCTGAAGGAATGAAGAAATGGGTCTCTTGTTGACATGTGGAGATTGGTCTTGAAGAATTAAAGGTCTCCTCTGTCACTTTGATGGAGGTCTCTGGTGGATCAATTCATTCCTCAGATTCCAACCTTTACTCCTGTCCTCTTAGTTTTCTTCCTTGCTATCTTGGTGATTCAGCTAAAACTGTTTCTCCTCTTGTGGATTCTGGATCTCAGATCAACTTAATTTTGAATGCTATGGCCTGTAAGCTCAAACTCAGTCCTAGGGTCAGCTTCAATTCTGCGGTTTATGGGATAGGGAATCAATCTTGTGAATTGATTGGTATTGCTGAAGATGTCCCAGTAAGAATTGGTTGAAATATTGTTGGAACTTGTCATTTTTGGATCACTCATTTGGAAGGTCCAATGATCTTGGGTCAACCTTTCTTGATGGATTTTGGTGCTACCCTGATTTTTTCTGATCAAGTTGGGGAGAGAATTCTTCTCCCTGATGCTGACAGTAGAAAGATTGAAGTTCCGCTCTTTTCCTTGGATTCTGGTTGTTGGAAAGGGATTTCCCTGGTCATTCTCCTAAACTGTCTTTAAAGGGAAAGAAGAAGGATAATTCTAATTCCACTAACTTTTTATGGTAATAGCCAATTCTACTAATAGTTGTAGTTCTTATCAGCCTCAGACTTCAACCAAAGGATCAAATCTCATCCCTCAGGCTTATTTTCTTTTTTCTCATCATTCTCTCCTAATCTGGAAAGTATCAAAAATCAAAAACATGTTAAAATAGAAAATTCCAAAAATATATCTTCTCTCTCTGGATCTGTTGTGTCTTCTTTTCCTTGTACTCTGAGGACCAATCAATCTTCTCTCAGTTCTGGTTTGAATCTCCGCAATGAGTATAAAATAGATCCTGATCTTGATTCTGTTCTTGGTGGTTTTTTTATGGAGGAACATGGGTTCCAGTGGAGGCAATTTGGGGTAGAAGTAAGTCCTCCCAATTATGCAATGCCAGGGAAATCTTAGTTGAGGTTAAACCTGCTAACATGATGTATCACCACAGTACGGAGGCTGTGCAGTTGAACCTAGACCAGTAATACCAACCAACCCTGGCAGCCACAAGCGTCTGTAGCCTAGTTGGTAAAGGCAGCATTCTAGTATGTGTCTCAGTCTATCTGAGGTCGTGGGTTCAACTCCCACCAGACACATCTTCATTTTCAAAGTCTCAACAATCTTCCACCATTGTTTTTGAAACTATACCTTGTGCCACACATGTGAGCAAAATATTATCTCCTGGTTCTCCCTTTATGGAGAAGGCACCCTTTGAGGATATTGTGGAACATTGGACATGGAAAATTTTGGAACTTGGTCTCAGTTTTTGTAATCAAGTCTCACTGGTAAACTCTTGGAGGAAACAAGAAATTATCTCTTTTTCTACCAAGTATAAACCAGTTGCTAAAAATGTCCAACCAGTCAACCAGCCTATGCCTCTCAACCTCAATCCTCCTCTTATGCGTCCTCCCTTATCTTGTGATCCTTATGGTGGTCTATCTAAATCTCTTACTGGTCCCTTTGTGCACAATTGTCATGTTGAAGGAAATGAGATGTCTAATCACCAGAACCACTGATGTATATATTCAAAATAAGAAGAAATGAGAAAGGTTTAGCTCAGTGAACAATAGGTGGAACAAAAACTTTGTAACATAATATGAGATTCTTAACCAACAGGAATGAGAATGATATCAATTGAAATCTCAGCACAACATTGGATCCAACATGTTAAAGAAGACAGGGCTGGAACAAATAATTGATGAATGGTAAGCTTAAGCAATGTTTCTTCTCATACAAGAGCAAGGATATGATCATACTTGCTGATGTTGATCTTCAGGGCTATAACAAAGTGAAATTGACACCATTGATTGACTCAAGTGGGGTGATCTGTTGATCCTGAGTGTCAGTTAAGGTCTAAAGCATCAAGCACCTTGAATCACAAATTACCAGATTGTAGTCCTTTGTGGTTATTGTTGATGAGTCGTAGATGGAGATTAGGATTGATGTTGAGGATGATTTGAGTGACAGTATGATGAGAAGATGAGAGAAGTAGTGAAGAATAAATAACAGATAAGTCAACCTGAGTGGATTCAACTTCCTTCTCATCACAAGCCAGATTGTTGGAGAGCATGCGCTCAGATGTTGGCTCATACAAAATTGGAGTATCTCCATTGCTGTCAGGATGTCATGGACTTCAATCTGGTGTAAAAGAGTATACTAAACACCCCTCCTTGATTCTATGCACAGTAGATTTAGGTACTGACATGATGGACCAGTCTGAGAAATGAAAATTTGTTGGCGGCTTTGGTAAGACCATCTGCAACCAGTTGATTGGACTTGATCAGTTGAATTCTGATTAAGTGATTTGAAAAATCTTCTCTGAGTCCCTTTGTCTTCAATTCTATGAATTTAGTTTTGGAGTTACTTCCAAATTTTTTTATCTTGTTGTCTAAGCCTTTGTTGTTGATTAAGTGAAGGCTGGGCAGGATTGGTCTTCTCCACAGTTTGTGGATGAGATGATTTATCCATCTGCATTCCAACTGACCGTTGCTGAGTGCGTTGCATTCTGCTTTGGTAGAGGAATAGGTAATGTTCCTTTGGCTTTGACTGGTCCAAAACAATGGAGAGCCTTGAAAGAAGCAGATAAATCCAGTCTGAGAGGTTCAAGTGATGGGATCATCAGCACATGTGGAGTTACTTTAGCAAACCAGATAATTGGAGTTGTTCCTTCTTGAGATTAGCAGGTATTGGTCTTTGGTGTTGGCTAGGTACTTCCAGACTTTGAGAACTTCTTTCCCGTGGAAGATGCTGCTTTTTTCAGAGAATCTGGCAAGGGAGGATACAGAAAAACTTATATCTGGCAGGGAAAGCCCGGCAATGAAGTTGAGTTGTCCTATTGGTGACCAATAGGTGACTCCCAGTTGGTTAAATTCATCAATTTCTTCCTTGGTGGCCGGAATGAGTTGAATTCCAGGTCCAGGTGTACAGGGAGTGTTTTTTGGTTTGCAGTCCAGAAGATTCAGTTCCGTCAATCCTTTTTCTAATGAAGAGGCAGATAGAGCTTGATACCCTCCTCAGACCGTTTGACCTTTATCCCCAATAGGGTGTTTGGTGGGTGCAAGGAGGAGTTTTTGAACTTTCTCAGAAATTTGTCTTTAAATTTTTTTACATTCCCCACAACCAGTAGGTTGCCCACATGAATGGATACAGCTGAGACCCAATCTGTTCCAATGCATAAGCAGGGGTTGGCTTTGGATGGAAAGAATCCTTTTTCTTGGATCCACTAACTGAAAATTTTGTACCAGTTTTTTGGGGCTTGCTTGGGTCTGTATAAGGATTTCCAGAGTTTGAGAATTAGAGTTCTTCTAGAGGAGCCAGTTGGGCATCATATGAAGACTTCCTCATTAAGAGGAGCATGTAGGAATGCCCCCTTGATGTTGAACTGGAGCATATCAAGATTTTGATCCACCGCAAGCAAAAGAATGGACCTGAGGGACACAACTTTGCCAGTCAGGGCATAAGTCTCCAGATAGTCAATTCCATACCTTTGGTTGAATCCCTGTACAAAAACTCTTGATTTGTAGACAGGAGCCTCACCATGTGTGTTTTCTTTGACTCTGAAGGAATAATTAACATTGAGCAGGCTCTTGGGCTCCAGACCGTCATAATTTTCCCACACCTTGAACTCTTCACATGTGTTGAGCTCCTTGTGCAGTGATTTGGACCATACGGGTGATTTCAACGCTTCTTCAGCTGTTCTGGGAGTTTTGACAGTGTAGTAACCATAGCGCTCCAGAGGCTTCAATTCCAATCAATTTCTGAGCTGTCAAGCCTTGGGAATGAGATCTTCTGATATTATATTTTCTTCTTCCTTGTCATCTTGCTCAGATCCGGACAAATCATTGGACTCTGATTTGATTGAGTATTTGATCACTTTATCAAGATGCACTGGTTTAAGTTCACTTGGTGGTTGGGTGATGACAAGGGGTGCTGCATTTTCTCGGACATCCTCTTGAATTTAAGGGAAATCTTCAGAGGTCTGGAGTTGGACCTCACTAAACCTAAAATTCTTGGTTTCAATGATGCTGCCTGAGGTTGTGAGGACTTGGTAGGACAGTAGTTTAGGCGCATAGCCTATGAGTTGTCCTGGCAGCCCTTTTTAATCAAATTTCTTTAGATGATGGTTTGAAAGATAAAGAAATGTCACTTTGCATCCTATTGGTTTCAGATTATCCAACAGTAGCTGGGTTCCATGCATGAGTTCCCATGGAGTGATCCCATCGGAGTTGGGAATTTGGTTTAGGGCCAAGGAGCAAGTCCTGATTACCTCATGCCAGTAGTGTTTTGGAAGGTTGGAGGATGAGAAGGTTTCCTGTACAGATTCAGAAACAGTCCTGTTTTCTCTTTCAGCTTGTCTGTTGTTCTGCGGGTGATAAGGTTTGGACAATATCCGTCAAATTCCCTTGTCTTCAAAGAAGTTGGTTAGGTCACCATTGATAAACTCACCGCCTCTGTTGCAACAGAATTTGGAAGGATGATAGCCTTGCTTGTTGTACTCTTTTATGATGACAAACTTGATGATGTCACCGGCATTGTTCTTCTGCTTCAGTGGGAAAGAGCTTATGTATCTGCTGAAGTTGTTGACCAGGGTAAGAGAGTAGCAATAACCTCCTTTGGCCAATGGGTTGATGGGGCAAATCAGGTTGGCACAAACTCTCTCAAATACTTTGTCAACCCTTTTTGAAAAGTCCTTAAAGCTGGCGCAGGTGATTTTACTTTTTTTGCAGCTGTCGCCCAGAAAGGCGTTTTTAATGTCCTGGGGAATTGCAGATTTGAGATATCTCTCCATTCTTGCAATTCTAGCATGACCAAGTTTCAAGTGCAGTTGATTGATTTCTTCAAGGGGAGAATTGATTGAGGTGAGATAACTTTGTTTGCCCTCCATGTCAAGATACAGCAGATTATTTTTGATTCTCCATTGAAGCACAGTTGTTTGATTTGCCGTGAGTTTGAAAGTGGGTGGGCTGACTTGGTAATCAACAATCAGATTGGCTCCCTTGGCTAGAAATACTCCCATTGAGAGCAGGTTTACACAAGCGTTGGCTGTCCATGCAGCATCCTTTAGTTTGAGAGTACCTGAAGTTGACTTGAGTATTGCCATTCCTCTACCCATGATTGCCAAAAAAGATCCCGGTTTTCCTGTTTTAATGACATTTGATCCATCTTCTGATTTCATTGACTTGAACCAGATTTTGTTGGTCAGCATGTGAATCAAGCACCCGGAATCCAGAATGAAGGCCATTTGATTCAAGGGAAGAGTGTGTTCAAAGCAGTGAAAATAGAAGAAGAAGTTGGATACCTCCTCCATTTTCTTCTTTTCAGGTTTTTGAGATTTGAATCCCTTGGGCTTGAGCTCAGGGTTTTCAACCCAACACTTTTAACGTGGATGGTTCTGAGCCTTGGGATTTTCAATTCCTTTTTCGCATCTGGGGTAGTTAGAGTACAGGCTCAGATCTACCTTTGATGAAGTTGCTCCTTCTTTGACTTTGGCATTGATTTCATTTTTGTGTTGTACCAAATGGTCAAGCACTTTTTTGATGGTAATTTCCTTTTTGATGTGCATAATTTGGGAGGCCATGTTCTCCAAATTTAGAGGGAACTTGAATAGGATCAGGTATGCAAGGATGTTAGATGGCAGTTCAATCCCAACCTTGGAGAGTTTGTTGAGGTGCAGTTGTACGTTGGTTACAAAACTATCAATATTGTCTTCACTGAAGGGAAGATATAGGAACAAATTGAAAACCCTTGCTTGATTTGCTGATTGGGAGGAGGCAAATTAGTTTTTTTTTGAAATCCAGATCTCTTTGGAATTTCTGATGTTTCCAGGCTTGATGATGTTTGTGTGCATTGCTGGTTCTAAATTTGCAAGGAGAAAAGGAGCCATGTCTTTGTTGATTTCAGGATCCAGTTGGACATTGTTGCTGTTGCTCTCCATGATGTGGAGAATCCCTTGTAGGTCAAATAAGCTTACTATCTTGACTTTTCAGATGGAGTAGTTGTCTTTGTTCAAGAGCGGAGTTGACTCTACAAGGGTTTTGTCAGCTCTCTAATACCAGGAACCTTGCAGTCCTTTAGCTACAGAGAGTGATAAAAATACTGGAATAATAATAATAATTATTATTATTCCAATAATAAACACTTAGAAGCTCAAATAAATGATATAATAAGAGCAGTTGCAAGGTTTAATTGGTTTGGTAATAAATGGTTTTCAATATAATATAAAAGAGGGGCCACAGTATTATACTACTGGGGATCTTTACAGACTAGCAACCTCTCTTCAAGGGGCCTCCTTAGGCAGTTTAAGAACCTTGGAATGAAGATGGGTGCCTTAGAAAGGACTTATTCCACTAATGGCCAGGCATAAAAGCACCAATGGCCAAGACAGGAAGGGAAACACTAACTCTGAGAACTTTACCACAAGAATCCTGAAATAATTGGAAGCTTTTCAGAGCAGATGGGGTGGATTGCTTGACTAAACTTCAAGGGTTGATTGGTTAATAAGAATAAATAATACTACTACAGACTAAGTCATAAATCACTTGCTTATCTTCATATAAGCACTTGATCAACAATGACGCGGTGTCTGATTGATAATAATAATTCCTGGTAAACTGATTAACTGATCCTGGAATAATGGATTCAAAGAGGTCTGTATAAATACCTTTTTGGGGTGATTTTAAGTTTCTCAGGGCACGTACAGAGGGTTCTGCTCGTGGGGTGAGGCTGGAAAGCCAGTCAGGGAAACATTGTCACGTCCACTTGGTGCTGTCAATCAGCTGTCCTTAGATCTGCTGGATTTCTGTACTACTTTAGCCACAGGATCTGTTAATCTGTTATGGCCTAAATTTGATCATTCTGTACTCATCCTTCATTTGTACTATTGGTATTGCTTCAAAGCGGGCGGATGTGGATGTTTAATGATTTTACATCATCTGCTGATCACGTAGATAGTTTTTAATAATTTTTATGAACACTCCTTGTAGTGTTTGGTGGTCTTCAAAGATCAGAGTCAGTGATTTACGTGGTAATCCTTGATCTTTGATTTATTATTGAAAAATGTTCTAAACTTAATTTTTATTAATTTTATTTAAGTTTTGATATTTTTAGACTATTACTAATGCATATGTCAACTTTTTACATATGCTAGGCAACTCTAACTAGGTTGTAGCTCTTCTGAGCAGTACCTGGTTGTCAGATTAGTCACAACGGATCCAGATGCGGGGATCAGTCAGTACAGATGCGCGCGGGGTAGGATCCGCTGCGTGCGTGGCAGAATCAGCTGCGCGCGGGTCTCTAGTACGCGGGAATCTTCTACTACAAGTACATAGGGATATGTAATGATGCGGGGCTGCGTGCGGGAATTGTGAAATAACACATTTCCGCGTGTAACTCCTAAAATATACACAACACCTCAATTCTGAGTGAATTTCAGGTGTAAACCCTATACGTGACAACACGTGTGAAATATTAAAATGGCCAAAAGGTGCCATACTGGTGTCGTAATTTTTAGTACTTTTCTTTTTGATTATTTTAAAAAATGTAAGGACTTGGAATTCAAGGGTGGGGTCAGTGAGTGACCCTACCTAATTTTGGGTGAGGAATCCATTTCTTTAATTATATTTATGGATTTCTCACTCCTTATTTTGTTAATTGAGATATTCTTATTTTTCATAGTTTTGTGTTGCTATTGACAGGTTGCTCTGCACATAGTAGCAAGCTGACAGGTTTTGAGCATGATTGTCCATATTGTGCTGTATCCCCCTGGTCCTGGTTATGATTGATAGATTTTCATCTCAAGAGAGTTTTTTTGGCTTTTAACCGTGAAGGAAATGAGATGGCTAATCACCAGAACCACTGATGTATATATTTCAAATAAGAAGAAATGAGAAAGGTTTAGCTCAGTGAACAATAGGTGGAACAAAAAGGTTGAAACATCATATGAGATTCTTAACCAACAGGAATGTGAATGATATCAATTTAAATCTCAGAACAAAATTGGATCCAACATTTTAAAGAATAAAGGCCTGGAATAAATAATTGATGAACGGTAAGCTTAAGCAATGTTTCTTCTCATACAGGAGCAAGGATATGATCATACTTGCTGATGTTGATCTTCAGGGCTATAACAAAGTGACCTTGACACCATTGATTGACTTGAGTGGGGTGATCTGTTGATCCTGAGTGTCAGTTAAGGTCTAAAGCATCAATCACCTTGAATCACAAATTACCAGATTTTAGTCCTTTGTGGTTGTTGTCAATGAGTTGTAGATGGAGATTAGGATTGATGTTGAGGATTATTTGAGTGACAGTATGATTAGAAGATGAGAGAAGTAGTGAAGAATCAATAACAGATAAGTCAACCTGAGTGGATTCAACTTCCTTCTCATCACAAGCCAGACTGTTGGAGAGCATGCACTCAGATGTTGGCTCATAAAAAATTGGAGTATCTCCATTGCTGTAAGGATGTTTTGGACTTCAATTTTTTGGACTTCAATCTGGTGTAACAGAGTATACTCAACACATGTCACTTAAGAACATCTGAAGATGGTCAACTTTGCTCCAGATGGATGGCTTCTTCCTGATGAGTTAAATTTGATCAAAAATGTATTATCTCTAAGGGAAAAATCTATTGCTTTCTGTGAATAAGAGAGGGGTATTTTGAAAGAATCCTATGGCCTCCCCTATATGATCCCTGTAGTTGAGCATGATCCTTGGCAAAAGAAAAAGATTCCCATCCCTGCTGCTAAAGTTGACAAATTCATCAAGTTGGTCTGCAAGAAGTTTGTACTGGTCTATATGAACAGTCAACCTCTAGTTATTCAAGCCCTGTTTTCTGTGTCCTCAAGAGTAATGGTAAACTTGGAATAGTTCATGATCTCCAACCTCTTAATAAATTTACAATTAAAGACTCTGGTATCCCTCCTGCTACTGAAGAATTTGTTGAATCTTTCTCTGGGAGAGCTTGCTATGGTCTAGGGGACATTATGGGTGGTTATGAAAAAAAACCTTAAATCCTATTTCTTGCCCTCTCACTACTTTCAATACTCCTCTTGGTTGATTAAAACTTACTCAATTGCCTCAAGGAGCCACAAATTTGGTTGCAGTCTATCAGGCTCAGATGATGTGGATCCTCCAGGACAAAATCCCTGATCATACTGGTATCTTTATTGAAAATGGGGGAATTAAAGGTCTAGTTTCTGACTATGATAGTGATCTCTTACCTTGGAACTCAGGAATTTTTTGCTTTATCTGGGAATATGCTACTAATTTGGAAAGGATTCTGTTTCAAATCAAGGAGTCTTGTATTACTGTCTCTGGATCCAAATTGGCTGCTAGTGTCCCTGCTCTGGAAATTGTTGGTCATGTGGTCTGCAAGGAACAAAGAAGTATGGCACCAGCCAAAGTTGAAAAGACCATCTCTTGGCCCACTCCAATAAATCCTACTGAAGTTAGAGTTTTTCTAGGTGTTGTGACTTATGTGTTAGACTCTTTATCCCATCTTTGTCCAAAATCTGTTCACCCTTTCATTGCCTAAAGAGGAAAGATACTGAATGGATTTGAACCCAAGAGTGTGAAAATTCTTTTCAGTTTCTCAAAATGATTGTAGGCAAGGACATAGTTTTGAAAAAGATCTCTTATGTACCTGGAGCTTGCAAGATCAAGCTGGCTGTCAATTCTAGTTATAAATCTGTTGGGGCCGTCCTTACTCAAGAAGATGAAAATGGGTGGGACCTTCCTTCTATTTATGAATCTTTTTTATTTTCAGATGTAGAATTAAGATACTCTCAGCCCAAACTGGAACTCTGTGGTATGGCTAAAATGATGAAGAAACTCCAGGCGGTCCTCTGGGGTCAATATTTTGAATTACAAGTGAAGGCTTGATCCATCATTGAAATGATCAATGCTCCCAGCCTTCCCAATTCTGCTATGAATTTTTGGGTGGCCTTTATCCAGATTTTCTCTTTTGATATTTTTCACAGGCCTGGAAAGTCTTTCACTATGCCTGATGGTTTATCTCAAAATCCTCTTGGAGATGACAAATCCAATGTTGGAGTGTATTTTAATGAGGAATGACCTTTAATCCATCCTTTCTTCTCCCTCTCCTCTCAAGATTCTTCTAGCTTAAACTAGAGCATTATCTTTTAACTCTCCAAAAACCTCCTAATCTCTCTTCTAAAGAATTTCAGTCTCTCAAAAGGAAGTCCTCTAATTTCTTTTTACAAAGCTCTAATCCTTGTGCTCTTATTTTTGTTAATATCCCTTCCAAACAAGATTCTATCCTTGAAAGTCTCCATGAAGGTCTTGGTCATTGTGGGGAAAAAAAACTTATCAACAATTATCCAAACAATTCTGGTGGCCATCTCTGAAGAAATCTGTCTCTCAATGGTGCAAGAGTTGTGAAGTTTCTCAGAAGCGTGAGCTTAGGCGCCCGGCTGAAATTTGTTATCCTACTGGGGAGTCCACTGTCTTTGGAAGGATTGATATGGATGTGGTTCATATTAAGGCAGGTGGTGCTAAGTACCTCATTGTGTCTAGAGATGATTTTTCTGGATGGTTTGAAGCAAAATTTCTTAAGAATCTCAGCTCTGAATCAGTGGAAGCTTTCCTTTATGAGAATTGGACAATGCGTTATGGCTTGGATCAATCTTACTCTACTGATGGAGGCTCCAAATTTGGTGGGAAACTTGCTGAAATGATCCAATATATCCCTGGACAACATAGATTCACTACTCCTTATTATATGGAAGGCCAAGGCATGGTGGAACAAGGCCATGCTCCTTTGAAGGCTGCACTTGTTAAACTTGCTGGTGAAAGTGGCAAGAATTGTTGCAAATTCCTTCCTCTTGTTCTCTTCTCTGATTGCATCTCACCCAAAAGGAATACTGGCTACTCACCTTATGAAATCATCTTTGGTCAAAGAGCAGTTATTCCTTTGAATCTGGAAATGGAATCTTTCTGGGGAATCTCTTGGGAAGATGTGTCCTTGACTACTGATCTATTAGTTTCTAGATCCAACCAACTGGAGAAAAGTGAAGATGTTTGTGATGAAGCTTATAATAAGATGATTAAATCAAGAGGAAAATTGGTTCAGTATTGGGAAGATAAGCACTTAAATCAAATAAGGGATCCATTAAATCCTGGTGACCTAGTTTTAGCTTATAATTGATCTTTGGAAACCCAGTGGGGCAAACTTTTTTCAAACCACTGGAATGGTAATTATTAGGTGGTTTGTCAATTTAGAGGTGGATCTTATGGTTTTTAGGAGCTGGATGGTACTCAGTTTGCCAGAAATTTCTCTGCTGATCAATTAAAGAAGTTTCATTGTTGCGGAGGCAACATATCTCAGAAATAAGTCCTCCCAATTGTGCACCACCAGGGTCATTTTCTGCGTTTTTGTTGTGAAACTCTACTGTATGCCACATAAGTGAGCACCTGGGAGGCCTTCTTTCTTTTATCTCAGAAATTTCTTGGGCTGTTTGAATGGATCAAGATATTTTTCAACTCTTCAACCACTCTCAAGATCAAGGAATTGCCATTCTTCTGTCTGAATTTCCTTGTATTACTTATTTTCTTAATAACTTCAAATTTGAGATGCAGACTGGGGAAAATCCGTAAGTTGGTAAGAGATGTGGTGAATAATTTGATGCACCTCAAGAAAAGGCAGAAAATTTTAAAATTCAAAAAAAAAAAAATAAAAAAAAATCCACTCTCATTTGTAGTATCTCTTGTAATTAGTCTACAGGGCTCTTGCCCATAAAAGGAGGGGCTCTCCCCTGCCTTTTTCTCCATCATTGGCTATAATCAAATGATCCACCCTATCATCATCATCCAAATAATCAATCCGTGGGGGCCTTTCCCCTTCTCTGAGCATCCTTATCCTGGGTATATCTTTTGATTGCCCCTTGATCCCTTGAGCCTCCATACTCAATCCTTTGATCCATCCTCTGTGACCTGATCCTTATCACCAAACAATAGCCTTTCTGGTTGAAGAAGAATTCATTGGGTCAAATTCTTGAGTGTGTTAAGCCACTCTGTTGATCCCTTTCTCTGACCACTTTGGTCCTGATAATTAATTCAATTGTCTTTCCGGAACCAGTCGCTTTTGGCTGAGAGGTTTCTTTAAGCTTGAAACCTGGAGTGTAAAACCTCCCTTTATTTCCTTAAATTTGAATTCTGCCACGCTATTCTTGAGTCCCTTGGGAAGTGTTGGGTCATTCTTGCTCAAATTTGTTACTGCTTTGCTTCTAGAGCTTCATATAACAAATTTCCTTGTTTTGTACAGCCACCCACAGTTATCTGGTACCCTTCAAGTGCTTGATTGCGGAGAGTTGGGCGGATTCATTGAGAACCTGAAGGTTTCTTGGGATTGAGTTGATCTTTCCTAATCTTCTTCTGATGACCAGAGTTATTAGCTTGTGGGCATTGTTACTTACAACTGCCTTGTTCCATTGAAATCTGAACAAACTTTGACTTATTTGTTCAAGTCTTTTCCTGCACCATCTTTCCCCAGAATTTTTGTTCTCCATTGTTGGAATTCTGTTGTTTTCTGCTTTCACTTCATTCCCTCATTTCCTTCAATAAATCACACCTGCTACACTTTCATTGCTCAATCATAGTATGACCTCACAAAAGTAGCTGTTTTATGGATCTCATCTCCTCTTGCTGCTCTGATCAGTTGTTATCATATGATTGCATGTTTCTATGTTAAGAGATGAATGTTTCTGGAAGAATGCTAGTTTGAGTAGCCATGTCATATGATTCTGATCAAAATCTTGTAGTCTAAGAACCCTGAGTAACTAGTTCTTATATTATTTTCATGGCTCTGAGAACCTCCTTCCTTATCATCTTCTTTTCTAAACCTAATGCTTTCATACTGTGCCTGATCAATTTGAATTAATGCCTCAGCTGTCTGTGATATCCTCCTGTCTTTTGCCCTATAAATTTTGACCAACAATATGGTTTCTCTCTGGCTATGTCTGCATTCATTATTTATTATTCATTTCATTTTCCTTGAAACCCCATTTTGATCTAGTTGGATTTTGGCATGTATTTACTACTTAAATCCTGCCTCTTTCAACTGAAATTAATCATTAGTTATGGCTTACCTTCAATCAGAGTGACTTCTCATCTGAACCTCCTTATACGCTGCTCTTTGCAACATAAGATTAAATTTATCCTCATATATTTCTTTCCCGGCCTTTGGCCTACATATTTTTACACAATTAACAGTCAAAAAGCGGCCCACCTGTCCTCCTCTGATTTTTTGCATTATGGACTCCAAATCTGATAGCACCAAGTTCCTGCTCACCTCCAACAACTATTCCATATTGTTAGTTCCCCAGGAAGCAAAGCTTGGGGACATGGACACCCTCAATATTGTTACTGGCCAGCTCACCACCGACGAAATCAAAGATGACAATGGCAAGGCTTGCTTTGTTAAGCCAAATTGGAAGGCATACTCTCTGATTGTTCAAAATTTGGCTGCCAACAATCTTGCATTTGTAAGCACTACCCTTCATAAAAATGACAAGTTCAACAGTCATGCTGTGTGGAACCTCCTACAATCCAAGCATTCCAGCAACAACTTGGCTGCCAAATCATTGAACCTGGATAGCTTCCTGGATCTTGACTACTCAATGCCAGAGAATTTCTGCTCTGCCATTTGAATCTCCAATCAATGAATGGTCCTTGCTGGCGTCCAGCTGGATGATCAAATAAAGATCCTATTAATGCTTTGGAAATTTCCAAAAGATGAGTTCTGGTCATTTTCCAATGTATTATCAATGGGATTTGCCACTGAAACCTTTGAGTCTATGGTCAATCAACTCAAGGCCTAAACCTTCACCAACATGACTAAGGACCAACAATCATCCTCCCAAGACTATTCACCGTCTCAAGCCTTTTATACATCTAATGCTGGCAACAATCCCAAAAGTGCAACAAGCACCTCTGGTTCTGTATCCGTCTATGTGTATTGCAAAAAACCTAGCCATTGCTCCTCCAACTGCTGGGTGAGATAACCAAAGAAGGAACCAAAGGCCAGAGCTCACCTTGCTCATCTTGCCAGTGAAAATACTGAACAAACCAAGCAATCAGGTGAAATCACCTATTTCCGCACCCCCAATGGAAACCAATACCATTATGACAACATTTGGTTTGAAGATTTCAAATACTACGACTAGGTTCTCCTCATCAAATTGTCATCCTCAATTGCGCAATTTCTGTCAAAAACCAAACAATCTAATTTCAAATACTTGCACTCCAGTTGGTCTTGTACTCTCATGTCCTTAAGTATGAGCAGAGGGGGCGTGTTGGAATTTTGTTGTTTTCTGCTTTGAATTGAGTCCTTCATTTCCTTCAATCAATCACACTAGCTACACTTTCATTTCTCAATCATAGTATGACCTCACAAAAGTAGCTGTTTTATGGATCTCATCTTCTCTTGCCGCTCTAATCAGTTTTTATCATATGATTGCATGTTTCTATTTTAAGAGATGAATGTGTCTGGAAGAATGCTAGTTTGAGTAGCCATTTAATATGATTCTGATCAAACTCTTGTAGTCTAAGAACCCTGAGTAACTAGTTCTTATATTATTTTCATGACTCTGAGAACCTCCTTCCTTATCATCTTCTCTTCTCAACCTAATGCTTGCATAATGTGCCTGATAAGTTTGAATTAACGCCTCAGCTGTCTGTGATATCCTCCTGTCTTGTGCCCTATAAATTGTCACCAACAATATGGTGTCTCTCTAGCTATATATGCATTCATTATTTATTATTCATTTCATTTTCCTTGAAACCAAATTTTGATCTATTTGGATTTTGGCATTTATTTAATACTTAAATCCTGCCTCTTTCAACTGAAATCAATCATTAGTTATGGCTTAGCTTCAACCAGAGTGCCCCCTCATCTGAACCTCCTCATCCGCTGCTCTTTGCCACATAAGATCAAATTTATCTTTGTATATTTCTTTCCCAGCCTTTGGCCTACATATTCTAACATCCATTTCTACCAAATACTTCCAAACTCATCTGTTCCATTGATTCCTTATTTACAAGTCACTGGATCTCAATTCCAGTTATTTTTTTTGCAACTCTTAGGAGGGCAGCCTAAACAGCACCTTTCCCCTCCACAGAACTGCCTCCGGCTCAGCACCATTTGGATTCTTACACCAGGTTGACATGTTATGACTGTGATCCAAAAGTTTTTCAGGGGGAACACTATTGATGAAAGGGAAAGCTAAGGAAATAAAAACATAAAATCACACCAGATAAAAATGAGATTTCTTTCAATACAGAGATAGGCAAAAATTAAGAAATTAAATAGAAAATTTCATTTCCATCCAATAAATTTTGGCACTGCCAGAAATAAAGCTGGAAGTTTTTGACAATATTTTCAAATTAATTTTTATAAAAAATGGTGGTGACCATTCTCCTATCATTTGTTAAATTTATTTTCTGATCCAAAGTTTTGAATTATTTTAGGCTTTGGGGATTTACATCAATGTGACAATTTTTTTGATTTGATTTGTTTGATAAAATGGTTCTAACCAAAATTTTGGATTCTAATGACATGATATCATAGTGAGAAGTGAATCAAATGATTTATTTTGCCTTTATGAATAAAGTGAATGCAATTCCCTTTTAAATAAAATCCTCAGTATATTAATGATGAAAAAAAGGATATTAGGTTCTCAGATTGGGAATTTTTGGCTAAAACCTCATCATTCAAAGTTGTTTGTCTTCAAAATTGAAGTTTATTGAGGTCCAAATTGGGAAATTTTCAGATAATACATTATCCTTTGTTTTATTTTAAATCTTTAGTTTGTTTGTTTTGTTGAAATCATCCTAGTTTTTTATACCAGGTTTTTTTCAAAAGAACAGCATATTTTGAACCAAAATAAAATGAAGTAAGGAATTTAGAACCACAAATATGGCCAATAAAAATGTTGCTGTGTTATTCACCTTTATTTTTTGAAGAATTGAAAAATACCATCTTTTTCTGATATAATTTTGACATTTTTAATTTGATGCACTGAGAAAAGTCTTAATAATTTTGGATGAAGCTCTTCTATTCCATGATTTTTTGAGCTTTTTATTATTAAATAATAGACTTTTGGCATGGTGACTTATGGAAATAATTTAAAACCTTTCAGATGAATTTATTATAATATCCTAGTTATTTAATATTATTTTAAGGAAAGGTTCTGGTTTCTGAATTATATCTCCTAGTTTGTGCTCTACTCATGCAAAATATTCTAACTCAAGTAAAGTTTTATTGTTGTGTTTATTTGATGATATTCAATGACAAGTGCTGCACTTGTGTCAACCTTACAAAATGGTCCTTCTGGTAATCTTCTAAAATTTCCCGCTTTTCCAAAATTCTGTATGAAAATATGATGATACTGTAATGATTGAACAAAATATTTCCTTAGAAAACACTTTCCCAACAGCTTAATTTATAATATTCTTCCCTAAATCTGAAGATTATCTCATATAGAATTCAAAAGAATCATTGAAAATTATTTAATAAAAGTAATCATGAGAAGGAATAATATAGGAAAGATTAAAATTGTAGGTACTGTTGAAAAAACATGAAAAAAAATATTCATGGTAAATTGAATGTAAATTGCAGATTGGGAAGAGGAATTTTAAGAAGGAATAACATTTTTGAATGATGAAAATATAAAATTTCAAATTAGAGTCATTCAAAGCTGTGTTGAGATAAATTTTTATTTGGAGAATTCTTTTAGTTTTTGATTTAATGATGGTAGAGTAGTATTGCAAAATAAAATTAAAAAAATAACTCAATATTCAATCCAAAATTATTTCTCTTATCCCTGAAATTATGGCCTCTAGGTATGTTTACACTCTGATAAAGATGGATAAATTTTAGCCCAAGAAGATTGAAATAACGTTGAGAAATATAATCAGAGAAAATATTTTTTCAATTCAATTTTCATTGGTTCTTTGAGGGATTGAATTGAAACAAAGATAATTGTAAAATGTTTAGACATTTTCATTTCATTAAATAGGATTAAAAAATAAAATCTTGCAGAGAATTTTTCAAGTTTGACTTGGTCCTTGGAAACTAAAATTATTTCAAAAGTGATATGTCTTGGTGATTGAATTTTGTAAAATGTTTTATTGAAATTATGAAATGCCCCCTAAAATTACTTATAGTTTGTGATAGATAGAGGCGGGACAAAGAAAGATACAGAAACCAAAAAAATTCTTCAAATTTAAATGATGTAGTTCAAATTTTTTGCCTAAAATGAAAAATATAAACATAGGTGGATTTTTGAGAAAATATTTTTTTATGGGAAAGTAAACTGTCAAAAGTGCCATTGTATTCTTTAATGATGCAATAAATTCAATAAAATATCAGATTAAATTCCCAATTCAAATATTTAAACAGGAAAATCATTGTGCTTTCAAGTAAAAGAGGGCCCTCTTGGGTTATGAAACTGAAAACTGAATAAATTATACCTGTTTTGAAGGATACATATGCATAATAGCTGCTATGTAAACTCACTTGATTTATGAATAATTTTGGATGATATTTTTGAGCTTTTCAGAAGATAGAATTCAAGAAATCCATGCAAGTTTGAAATTTTCATTCAATCATCATTCAAATATAATCAATCATTTGTGAGACTTGGATACAATGATGAAAAATGATTTTAGAATGAATACAGTTACATGTGAATGGTAATGAGATGAAATAACTTTTTTTTGGTCCAATTCTGGGCATAAGGAAACCTCATGTTTGATCAAGTCTGGATTGAATGATTAAATTTTTAAAGATGAATAAAACATATAAACCCTTTCTAAAGAAAAATATTGATGGAATTCAGGAATTTTAATGATCATTTTGCTTGGAGTTGGTTTAATTCTATCAATTTCACATGCAAACTCTGAAAATTTAAAGCTTGAGGTAAATTTTATATCTAATAATGAGAGTTCATTAGGTTAAAATATCAAACTTTTCCCAGGTATAAATTTGAAATCTCCCAAAATATTTACAAATGTTTCCTCATTTATCATTAATTTTCTCAAAATCCAATAAACTTCAACAAAATTGTGGTAACCTTTAATTATCAATGATTCAATTTTGATAAAACATGAAAGAAATTCTTTGCCAATTGTTTCTTTTGGATTGTTTGGATTTAAAAACATTCTTCCAACCTACAAATGCTGAGAATGGTATTCAAAAAAATGAAAATGGTGGAAATATGAACATTTTTTGTTACCCTTCTCAATTTAGAAAATCATCCCTATTGATCCAAATACATTTTTGGGTTCAGAGGTTCCTATAATTGCAAGGTGTTCATATTGGTTAATATATAGATTTTATTGTAAATCAACATCAAAACAATTTTCATGTCCTATTTGGAATTTGTTTTTGATTTCATTTGTAAGAAAGAAATGTAGTCAAGACAAATGGAATTGTAATTTTCCAACATTATTGCAAAATTTGAAGAAATCTTGATAAAATTCTAAAGCTTCACCATCTTAAAAAAACCCAGACAGAAAATTTCTATTTGACAAAACAATTCTCCCAAATAAAAAGATTCAAGTAAGAAAATAAAAGTTACCTTCAATTATTCCAGGTCCTGAAAATTTGATAAAATATTCATTCATGGGAAATTCCCTGGTACTAGAAATTCTAAAACAAATTCAAAATGAAACTCTTGTTTGAAATAAAAAAAATGAAAATAAACTAATCCATAGTCAAAACTGATGGGAATTTTTTAACATGAAATGTTGTGAAAGTTTCTTTCAATAAGATTAGTAATTTTAAAGAAATAGAAAAACCTTTTTTTTTGAAGAGTGAATACATCTATAGACAAAGCCTAGCTAAGCAAGTTTTAATTTTTTAGTATTCATCCTTTTAAATAGAAGAAGTGTGTATGGATTAATCAAAGTATTTCCTAAAATATTACCAGAGAATTTGTAAATCTTTGAGAAAATGGCATTAATTTTTTCATGCCCCCAATCCTTATATTTTTGCAGTTTCAATGTCCCCATGAAATCACAAATCCATGTGATTTTCTTTAAATTTGTGTGGTCTTGTGAGGTTTCAAAAAAGAAAAAAATACAACCACATAGGGGGACATCTAAACCTCCCCAATAAATTTTTGAGCGTTTTTGGTGGATTTAAAGGCCTTCAAAATTAGAATCAAAAAAATGAAAAAAATGCTAAATCACAAATTATTTCACTTTTTTTTGATACATTTTTCCTAACTATTTTGGAAATTAGGAGCAGACAAAAAACTTCCAAATTCAACAGGTAATTCACATATGATTTTCAAAGATTTTTAGTACTTCATTTTCACGCCTAAAAATTGGATTAACATAAGGAAAAGAAATTCTTTTTAAAAAATATTTTCCTTATCATTCTGAAGCATTTTCAAAAGGTTGAGCTGAAAGTCTTTTAGTGGAAATTAATAAGGGCACAATGAAGTTTTGTGAGGATTGTTTATAGGTTTTCTTTCCTGAATAAAAGTAATAATTAAAATCACAAAAGTGGCATTTTTTGCTCTAAAGCATTGGGTTAATAATCAATAGAAAAAATGATTATGAAAAATTCAGGGAATAAAATCATTCAAAACACATGAATATATGTTAATTTCCTTCTTGGATGTGCATACTTTATAGGATGAAACAAAATTTTGAACCCAATTTGTAAGTTATTATGAATCAAATCCTCCCATTTTTGTGATTCCTTGCTAGCAAAAGCCTTCTCAAGGGGATCTGATTGGGGATCTGGCAACAGTTCAGAATTATATCAGAAAAAAACCCATGTGCTTAAAATATTCCAAAATAATTAAACATGTAAGAGAAGTTTGAGAATTGGCAGTTGGAGGGGAATTGAGGTAAAAATGATTTGATGGCATCAAATTAGATAAAAGTAACGCTGGAATTTTGTATTTATCTGCCTGCACGAAACCATGGAAAGGGAATTCCATCCATTAACTTTGAGGGGCAGGTCCAGAATAGTGGTTGAGATGTTTTCTTGCTTTGTCAGAAATTTCATTCCAGACTTGATCCATAAAGTTTTCATCCTTGAAGAGAGAGTTTGATTCAGTTTCCTTGATCATTTCCTCACATATTGAACTACCATCTTCAGATTTTGAGTCAAAACTAAATGCTACTGATCCGAACCCACAGTTGCCATCAACCATCACATCTTGAAGATGTGAAATTTGTGGTTTGGCTATCTTGGGGAAAATTAAATCTTTGTATGGACCCTATGAAAATGAAATTTATTATTATTAAAGAGTGAATGAAAAAAATATACTTAATTCATCAATATTTACAACTTCAAAATTATAGGAAGATGAAAAAAACAATTTTGTGACCTTGAATATCATTTTTTTAAAAAAAAAGACAGGTTAATAGATTAACCATAAAGCAAGATTATTTCAGAAAAATATTTTTCTTTTCAGTTTCAGAAGCTGTAGCTGTGGGAGGAAAGATTTTATTCACTGGAGGCATATAAGCATCTGCATCTGAATCTTCTTTTTTTCTTCTCCTGCTCCTCTTTTAATTTTGAGGACTAAAATTATGGGAAACAACCCACTTATTGATGATTTTTCCTGACCTCTAATTAACAGATAAAAATATCACAATTAATGAAAACTAGGAAAACTAGAATGATCCCCAAAAAAACCAATTACTAACTGTCTTGATTATGTGAAATTCTTCAAGATCTGGTATTTCTTCTCCGCTTAATTAATCTTCTGTTATAAATTCATCCTGATAAGAATGAAATTTTAGCCTAATTACATGAAAAAAAAGAAATTGAAAAAAGACACCCCTCCCTCTGAATCCTGTCTCCTGTGCCTTTTGCTTTTCTTGGGCTTCTTTTCCTTTCCTTTTCCCCAGAGTCTGAAATTAGAGAAAACCAATTTCCAACCAAAGTATTTTAAAATCCATCCAAAAGAAAGATAGAAAAATAAAAATAAAAAACTAAAAATTGCTTTACCTACTTGGTTCTTCCTTAATCTTCCTCTAATCTTAGGTCCTTCAACATATTTAAAACACATGGATCCATCTTAGAGGAATGATGGGAAAATATTTTTCATTTATTAAAGGCTCCTTTGGGTTTTCCATAAATCTTCCTTTTTTTATTTGATAGGGATTCTCAAATTGGATTCAGTTTACACTTCCCTTTCAACAGTTTCATCATTTATCCAAGGTAAAAATGTTGTTCTCCTGGTTTCAATTTAAGAATTCTTCAAATATTTCATTCTGAAACACATATAAATTGGTTTATTGGAAAGGTGATTCATTGGATGATGGAGATTTTTGACATGATTTTTTTTCAGCAAGATATTAATAAATCAAAGACATGCCCCAGGGGATGAAAATACTCAAGAAAAAAATTGTTTCTTCTTTATTTTTACCTTCTTCACTTTGTGTACAAAAAAATTCTTTCATGAAAAAGAACAATAAAAATCAGAACAGTTGGTTTATTCATCTGCTGACATGTGAAATCAATGGAAAATTTTGAGAGAATAGTGCCTGATTTTTCCAGATAGGTGTTCAACACAATATGGGAGACCAATGAAGTTCTCAAAGTCTTTTTGGGAGGTTTTAATGGCTGTTTCATGGGTTTGAATGGAAATGGAATGGTATATTTGATGAACTAAATTAGAACAGTAACCAAAAGAAGTAGTGACAAATCTGTTAACATATGATTGGAGGCGTTATATTCTAGATTTACTAGCATTCCTAAAATGGAGATGATTTCTTTTCAGAATATGAAACAAATTTCCTTTTGAGAGGGATCCAGGTGTCAAGAAGATAGTCAGAAGTGGTACAATTTCATCATAGAGTGAGTTTTGTGAAATTCTCTTAGTATGTTCCTTCAGATTTGGATTTAACCAGAATGTTCCAGTTTTTTCTGAAGATAATTCATTCTTCTTCTGATTTAAGTTTTTTTCTACAGTGTGCTTGAATTTTTTTGAAAATATTACAGGGACAGAGTAGATGATGAGAGTTTGGAAATACAGCTCCAGTGGGTTCAATGAGGGCTTGCTCCTTGCCTGTCACAATGACTTTGGGTTCTTCATGTTCTAATATTTCATGGAGTGGAGTCAGAGCCCATTGATAGTCTTCATTTTTTTCTTGGGAGAGGAAACATAAACCAACAGAGAAGGCTCTAGCACAATTGTTTACCCCAAAAATTTGAAGAAGAGCCATCTAAAATATTTTGGTTTTATGGTACAGTGCAACAATAATACTGATTGAAAGAGTTTGATTAATTTTATAGAATATGGATAAGAAATTAATGAAGGACTGATACAAACATTTTGATGATTGATTTAATATTTAAAATAAGAGTTTCTTAATTCCATTATTGAAGCTTCTATGGTTTATTTTCCTTCAATTATTTATGTTGTAATTTTGTTGTCTTTTGTTATAGATGGTACTAAAGTTTTTGTGAATGGGAGAAGTAGAGGATTGCATTAAGTAATTGAGGATTTTTAAGGGAGGAACCCCAGCTTTGGTTAAAGATTGTACAAAATCCTCTTGTGCCCCCTGAATCCTTCTATGAATTGGATGGGTGGATGGTGTTGGAATAGAGGCTTGACAAGATGAACAAGGAGGGATTGGAGAGGAGAGGCGGATGATGGAGGGGATTAAAATCTAAATTAGGGGGTCCAGAAGGGACCAGATTTAGTAGGGCCTCAGTGAGTGGGCCCATATAAGAGGAGGAAGAAGATGATGATCTTTCATTCAGTGAATCAGGAAGAATAAGTATTTATGGACAAATGAGGAACCACAAGTTGGGACCTTTGAACAGTAAGAATATTTTTAATAAAAAAGGAGAGGTTGTAAATGGTTGAGACAGGAGGTTTAACAAGAGGATCACATGGGCTAAG
The DNA here is from genome assembly GCA_025617555.3 of Puccinia polysora. Lineage (NCBI taxonomy): Eukaryota > Fungi > Basidiomycota > Pucciniomycetes > Pucciniales > Pucciniaceae > Puccinia > Puccinia polysora. The sequence continues at coordinate 16,794,149 of CM062633.1, forward strand.
GATGGTGACATTTGGGTATCAAGATCCTGTGAAATATGGAATATATGGTGGCTGGCAGACTAAAAGTACCAGACATACATTAATAATGAGGCCTGGATGACTATGAGCATCAGGAAATATAATGGTGGTTGAGACAGCTAAAATTATCACAAGCATACAATAATATATATACATTGGTTGTAATAGGCTAAAAGTATTCCAATCATACTTGATAATAAAATTAAAAAAAGTGCGCTGAAAGAGGGAGGTGAGCAGAAAAGATGATGAAGGCCCAAAACTCAACAGATGGATTAGTTGATGGAGGATTATTGTTATCAGGAAATTTGATATTTATTTGCCAAAGACCAGTCCTATTTTGAAAGATTCCAGAGAATTGGAAAGGACAGTTTGTTTTTCTAGCTGTTGTAATTCTTTTTTTATCCAAATTGGGTTTATATTCCCCAGATTTGTCACATTGGTAAGTATATATTTGCTCCTCAGCATTGGATACTTTGGTGGAAATGGCACATCCATGGGATCAGCCCACACTTGAACAGCATTGACAAATTCCTCCTTTGAATGATATGATAATTTAGGTGGAGGAGCCAAAGGGGTGGAATCATGGGGGTTTTCTAAATATGCCAAAGAAGCAGAAGTAGAAGAAGCAGAGGCACATAGTTAAAGTGGGCTGATATGTTGTGAGAAACTCTTTTATTTTGAATTTTGAGATGGTTTTTTTATGAAGAATTTGGGGTTTTAGATAGACTATATAAAGAAAAAAGGTTAATAATTTGTGAGAAAAAAAGACTTCAGAGACTTGAGATTGGAGGAAAAAAAATTTTATTGGTTAGTTTTTGTTGTGTTTTGAACTTCATCTTCTGTCCACTCACCTCCCTCTTTCAGCAAACTTAATTCTAATGATTATTATTTTGTATGTTTTGAATACTCATAGTTTGTTCTAAAAAAATTATCTATTTATTGTATGTTGGTGATTCTTTTAGTTTTCATAACCACCATTGTATGTCCAGATACTTATTGTTGTCCTTGCGAAGTTATTATTTTATGTCTGGTACTTGTAGTCTGCAGGCCTCCATATTTTCCACATTTTACAGGCTTCTGATACTCAAATGCAACTATAATTAACCTTTTTTATAATCATTTTAAACATTCTTCCTCAACCATTTTCCTCACTCTATATTTATTTGAATATTAAAAATATTAGTTGGACTAATTTGTGGTCTCCAATTTGCTTATAAATACTCTTTATTCTTCTCTTCCCTTGATTGAAATTCATCAGATTTCACCCGTTCTCATCTGGGCCAACTTACTGAAGCCCCTCCTGAATCTGGTCCCTTTTGTAACCCTTGAGTCAGATTTAAGCCGTCTCCGGCATTCATCTTGCCTCTCATTTATCTCCTCACTAGAAGTATTGGCAGGCTTTGTCTGCTCCAATATCATGTAGTTTACCTATCAGAATTGGTAACTATTTTGTATGAATTTTTTTTTAATTTTATTATTATTATTAATTATTTGTATTTGTAAATGTTGCTTTTAATTTCATTGCAAGAAAAAAAGAAATTTACAAATGCGTAATATTATGTTACTATTTTTTTTTAATAATTTAGAACTCTTTTGAACACTAAATTCTCTATGAAGGAATCATTACCAATTGTTTCTAGCTTGACCAAACAAATTGATTCCAACAATGTTGACCTTGATAGTGCAAAGTGCAGTTGAACATGAGAAAAAACAGGATTTGGGAGAAACACAACTATGGTTCAAAAGCTTTGTCCCTGTGATTTATTGACAGTCATTTCTGGAAAAAGTAAAATTGGGAATTGATAGCAAGAAAATGTGACTCAAATATCACTTGAGTCCTCATATATCAACTTAATATTTGGTATCAAAACATCCTTTCCACACCTGGGACCCATGAGAATTGTGCAGTTTGAAACATGAGGCTTGAAGTCATTGATAACCAATTGTGTGAAAATACACAACCCTTTTCCAGGTGCAAGGTTCCTCAAAAGCATACAGGGAACACCTTTTTTTAGCACCAATTGGTGAGTGGGGAACCCAGGGGGATTTATGGAGTTCAGGATTTCTTCTGGAACAGCTTGGGCTGTATCTTCTGTGACCATTTCAATTGAAGTGGATGACCAACACTGACTGGTGATTGCTGAAACAATTAGTTTTTTGAGACTCTTGAAATCTTTGTTGAGTGGAGTAATTATTTTTCAATACTTATAATAATTGCTCATAGTTCTTGTGCTCATACCTCATAACTCATTCTTGATGTCCCTATAAACAAAATCAATCACAGTACGCTGAAGCTTTTTGACAATTTAGTGAAACATTGTTTTCAAAAATTTGATTGGTATATCCTCAATATCTAGAACTTTAAATTTTCCACTATCCATGGCTAATAGCCAACTAATGAACTCATTTAATTGGCTGCCTTTGGATTCAGTGTTGGTAATTTGTAAACTTAGCCGCAGATTTGTTGTGAGTGACAACCTTTTTATTACTTCCCAGAGACTGCAGAATTTTAAACAGGCTTTGGCCTGGTTGTTCAGACCACTGGCTTTAACTACAGGTAAGTTTTGGCAAAAATCTCCTTCAAATAATATGCTGATTCCTGCAAAAGGGCTCTCATTGTTAAACCAATGTTGAAAGGAGAAATTGATGGCTTTGACAGCAAATTTATGTTGCATAATTATCTTGTCCCAGATGATGAGTTTGGTATTGATCAGATTATTTACACGCTTGTTCACAAATGTCCAATTTCATGTGGAAGATTCTTCAATGGCCAAGGGGATGCCAAAGGTTGAATGTGTAATTTTGCCAGTTTGGAGTAGTAATGGGGAAATCCCCAATGATGACACCACCACCACTTTCTTGTCATTATCCAGAGCCCGCACAATTATTCCATTGAGCAGGTAAGTTTTTCTCAAACCAACAGGGCCATTCAGGACAATAATCTTGCCTTCTCCTGTTTTTACAATAGGGTGTACCAAAATTAAAATTTTGAAAAATTTAAATTGCTTATTTCAGGAAAAACATCAATTTTTCAAAAAATATTGTTTTATCCAAAAAAACAATGAACCAATAGGTTTAGCTCAAAAAAATGAAATTTTCAAAATTATATGTTTTATAAATTGTTTGATTGAATGTTCTTAAATCCTAAAAAGAATTTGGACCCTTTTGGATTAGCAGAAATAGTTGTAAGTAGCATTTTTTGCCCTCCATTATTCTTGCAAAAAGAATTTGGCCAATAGCATTGGAATGAAAATGACAGAATTTCCATTGTTTTGACTTGGTATTCCAATAAAATAACTTTGGGATTTACTCTTACAAAAAATTCCTTGCGTTTACACCTCTTCCAATAGCATTTAATCAATTTAGCCTGAAAAATTTGGTAAGTGTTTTCCTCCCTGCACTTCCCAATTGGACTTGTCTGATGGCTGCATCTTCATCAGTATAGTATACCATCTGGAAATTGGGAAAATGAAGCAATAATTGTGTTATGAAAGGTGTCTGTCTGGCCATTTCAAATTTGAATATTCTCCACGCAGCTGACCAGATTATTTGTCAGCATAGTTTATTCCTAAGAAAGAAACATATCTCACCTTCAGAAGGGCCAACATAACATCCATTAATAAATCTTTGAGTTTCATTGTCAACATCTAATTTCAAGATTTATTGGTCCTATCCTTTAAAAATTTATTTCTGAAAATATTGAAAGGCTCTCAGATTTTCCAGTACCTCCAAATTAATGTGGCATTCATAATTTAAAAGGAGGAATTTGTTATACGCCACAAGATCCCAATTTGTGTAGATGTATCCCGTCTTGGAAAAGCTTCTTGAATTGTAAAAAAATTGGTACATTGAGAATTCAGCAGCCTGTATCATTGTTGAATTGTTGAAAGCTTTTGGAAACCAATACTTGCATCCATGATTTTTCCAACAGCACATGCCTTCTTTGCATGGTCCATGGAGAATATTTTTTGTTACCAGTCTATAGAGATTTGGCTCAAGTTTTTTATCAGTTATTTTGGCGCAAACCAACTTGTCAATATCTTCAAAATTCAAAGGGTTTGAGGTTGGCTTCATAATGAGGATGATGTGGGCGTGATGCAAGCCTCTCTTTTGGAATATAATGGTGTAAACATACAAAATTAAATTGCCTAATTGATATAATTTTACTAAGTTGTCTAGCAAAAAAGAAAATTTGGGATTAAATACCTGGGCAATGATATCAGGCCTGTTGCTTGGAATCTTCCCTTTTTAAAGAAAAAAATGTAATCTCCTGCAAATAGGGGTTTGCGGTCATGGCAATGAACAAATCAGGCCAACCAAAAGCTTGTACTAAAGCCATTGAATTTTGAAAAAGTTGATTAATTGCCCTTGGACCTCCAATTAAAATTGATGGTAGGACAAACTTCTTTCCAATGAATTCTCCTTCATTTAACATTGATCCAACTATGACGTTCTAAATTTTACACTTGAGGCCACTCTGATGGTTTTGGATATAGTTTATTCTACCTCTTTAAATACAGATTTAGAGGTCCATGATTAACTCTTGTAGAAGTCTTTTCAAGCTAAATATTGAAGACAGCTCATTAGATTGGTTGAATAGAAGGTAGGCAAACCATTTTAAATGACTAATCTTCTGGCTACCTAGTTTGAATGTGGAATTAGCCAACTTAGCAGTGTTTAAAATTATTACTGATAAAAATTATTAGCTAGTCAATCTACAATGATAATTATGTCCTTGAATATCAAGCTTCCAATTCTGTTGTCCAAAGGGAAGTAGGATGTGTTACATGAGGGTAAGATAGCCAGAGTGGAGTTCATTGATTTGTTGTAATCACCCACCTGATCAATGGAGTATAATTTCTTGTGGGTCAATTTGATTGCGGTTAATCAATATTACCATTGTGATTTTTTTGATTTTTGGTTTTTTGTAGACAGAGCTTCCCAATGGTGAGTATTTGACCATTCTTAACATGAGTGTATGGCTATTCCTGTCATCAAGTATGCTTCTTTCCATTTTATAAACCCATGAATAATTATTTTTGTTGTCTAAGAACCTTTTACATAGTAATATCAGACCGGGCTCAAGGCAATTCAACATTTTTCTGGATTTTTGGGAAGCTTTGGCGGCATTGGAATCCCCAACCACAAAAATTTGGGAAAATGGGGTGGTGGATTTGTCAGATGGTATTTTAGCCCCAATGTAGTGATGGAGTTTGCCGGAGACCCTGAAGCAATAAGTACCTTTTCCTTTTTGAACGCTATTGTCCAGCGTTTTACCTAACAATTTGAAGGATAGAGCATTTTTGTAGCCTCCTATGTTCTCCAAGAAATTTTTTGACCCTCAAATCATCAAAAGAACCAAAAATTTAAAAGATGAATTAGTTAGGGAATGTGTTATGTATGAGACTTCTAACTGACTTGGGCTGTGGCTGCCAGATGTTTCTAGTAGAAACTCTTGACATTCATGTCTGGGAATTCTTGTAAAGGGTAACAAAACTTGACCTTGGTGATAGAATTTTGAAACAGAACAATGCTCCTTGTGAAGTTCAACTTTGTATTGCTCCCAAACCCAATGTAAGCTGTAGAAGGAACTACACTGGTCAATGGGCTGACCAAATTCAAGAGGTATCTTTTACTCAAACCTCTGTTTAACTGAATATTTGTTTTTTTATGACTCCAAACATACAGCTAAAAAGCTTGATGAGGACCTGCTTGTAAATTTTGATCATCATCATTGGAATCAACTCTCAGTATGATGATGATGTTGTCTCAACTTACAATACCAAATTAACATGGGCTATGGGAATGTTTGAAAAACTCAGAATAGGTGTTAAGGGAGTACAAATGGAAGATGGTTATTTCTTGTGGGTTCCAAAGTTAACTTGATTTTTTTTATGTTTTTAAAGGATTATGCTGAAAACAATAGTGATTTTTTTTGCAATAGACACAGAAGACTAGAATTAATAATTTGTGGCAGAAATAGTATATACCAGCAGGAAATTTCTATCAAAATTTCATGTGCTTTTGGGCATCTTTCAATATTTCACCATAGGTCCATTTCTTTCCATAATTATTTTGAAAAGGTTTGTTGATAACCTCCCCATCTTCAATGGATTGCAACTTGCTTGACTTGGCTATTTCTGGGTAGTGTTTGCCAATCATGGAATTATCCAATTTGTGAGTAAAATCTTGGATGATATTGTCATTTATATTGGTTGAGTTTTAATTGGATGACCCTTTCAAAGATGTTCCCTTGAAGCTGTGATCAAGATTCATATCAAAAACTGGGTTTGAATCAGAGGGGAATATGCTTGCTCACAGAAGTCTCTTATGTGGAGAGGGGGTGTGTTCTACTTTGCTATATTTTGGATTCACCATGGCTAATTTGCTTGAAAACTTGTGACTGATACTGATTGAGTCTAGTATATATTTAAAGACAAAGAGAAAAGGGAATCATCAATATTCAATTTAAATTAAAAAGGAAGTCAGTGATTGGAAATACTTTAACAACCCATTTACATTTGAATTCATCAAAATTGATGATAGTACTCATGAGTGATACTTCCCTGCCAACCTGAAAGAGACCAAACAAATTTTACAAGATTCCCTTTATTATTACCAAGTAAATCAAGTAAAATTCCACATGGGTTTGAGTCTACCAAATTTCACAACATTATTAGGTTAAGAAAATTAGATGAAATGGGAAAGCAGGTGGAGATGAGGAATTGCTCACCTCAAAGTCCCAGTTGGTATGATGTAATGTACACTTTAAAATTTTGTCTTGATGGTTGGATGTTGTTATTTTGAACTTTGAAACCACAAATCCAAAACCTTTCATCATGACTTTATTGAGGTTGTACTCAGTGATTTGGCTTGTTGGACCAATCTTGCATGGTTGGCCAGGTGTATAATACCCAACAAAAGTATCTTTTTTTGGGTGTTTCAAGAGCCTAATAGAAATTGCATATGTGTTACCAGGTTGGATGGCCAATTTTCAGGTGGTATTTGTGATAATTCAAAATTCAATATCCCTTTTGTTTTCACTGGAAAGGCCTCCAACACCTAGCAAAGCATTAATTGAAAATTAGACATATTGGCTGTTTGTTGGGATGGTAAAGCTGTTGTCCTATGGCAAAATGGAAACTTTTCAGAATCAATTCTATCAGTTACTTTCATGATAAAAATAATAAGCCATAGAAACTTTCCACTTAAAAACCATCAATAAGACCTTGAGCAAAAGTAGGATTAGACCGCTTCCTGGGAATTTTTGAATTCATTTTGAACAGTTCTGGAGACTTTTTTTTATTATATCTATTCTATATTGTTTTTTGAACCAATTGAACCAATGGGGATAAAATTTTCCTTTTTCTGTTGCTTATTGCTACTGGTGGTGCGGTGCTGGCCAAATTGGTGGAGTATTGGATTTTGTCAATGATGGCTGAAAAAGTGAGGTTTAAGTAATGAACCACATGGATTCCAAGAAACGCATCCAATGGATTCTGCAGGGGGCCTTTTTCTTTGTTACACACAGCAAAGAGGAAGATTCAGCCAATTGAATGGTTCTATAATATTGATTAAATATTTGTGGGAACAATAAATTGGGTTAAATGGAAAAAAAATTCAGATTTAAGAAAAACACATAAACCACATCGATTGCTGTCATGTTTCAATGTTAGGAAGGTATTCAGTTTTCATGCGGGATGTGTGGATGGCTTCAATTTGGATATGAATTATTGAGTCCATGGTGCAGCCGCGTTGAAACATTCATGAAGATTTAGCAGTAAGCAAGTAATATTTGATATAGGAGTACAAAGATTTTCAAGAATACAACAAATAACTCCTCACATATCAATTTCCGGAGAGGGTGTGGCAGCTGCAATGAAAATGATTGATAATATAAAGTCAGAAAGTAATAGTCAATGGAAGGATGCAAAATTAATGTAGAATATTGGAATCAATAAGGTACAGATCAATTTGAAAAGTTGGGTTGGTTGGGGTGACACACAGTCTTGAAGCAATTGCAAAAAAGTGAGCTTGAGATATGGGAAATTCCTACCAGTATTATCATAGGGGGTCGGGGGTTGAGAGTATACGCAAGAAGTAAGCTTAGGGTGTATCATATATTGTAAATGTGCACATGATAACATACATGCAATATTGAATAGAGGGTTTGTTTTCCATTGAGATCAAACCATAAAGGGTTAAGATTTGGTAAAACACCCAAACATTTTCCATATCCAAGATAACTATATTGGGATATGATCCTGTGGAATGATGAGTTTGGAAATAATGGAAGTTAAGAACCTTTCACATTGTGGATTCTGTATCAAAACAAGGGTGTAATAAAGGATTCAAGGGATACGTGGGAGAACTGATGAACGTTTGGGGGATCGATGATGTGGTGGAGGAATAATGAGTGGAGAAGGATCAACAGGATACATGGGAGGACTGATGGAATGTTGGGGGATTGATGATGTGTTGGGGGAATAGTAATTGTAGACTATAAGTATAAAAACTTAATTTATTGGAATAAGTTTTATTTCCATTGGAGATTTGAGACAACATGCTAGGCACATTAGAAGGTAGTCTAATGGAATAAAAGGTGAAAAATAAGAAATTCAAAAAAAGTTAGTGCCAGGTAGATTGAATTTTTAAATGAAACAAAAAAAATAGAGACTGATCTTTTCAAGAGTGAATCAATGGCTTTTTTGAAAGAAACTGTTGGAACGTGATTAACAATATATGGTTCAAAGAGCTGGAGTATTTTCTATCAAGTTGGGGAAATTGGAGACAAAATGATAGGCGCTATGGAAGGCGTTCTAACGGATACTATGGTGAAAAATAAGGAATTCAAAAACAGTTAATCCTGGGTACATTGAATTTGTAAATGAAACAGGGAAAAAAAGAGACTGAGCTTTTCAAGAGAGAATCAATGCCTTTGTTGAAAGCAACTGTCAAAAGGTGCTTAGAAATGGATTGTACAGAGAACTGAGATATTTAATACAAAGCCAGGGAGATTGGAGACACATGATACGCACACTGTCAAGAGGTGCTTAAAAATAGATGGTACAAAGAACTAAATTATTGACTAAAAATTTGGTCTGTGTATATAAGAGCATCTACCCTTGTCTTGATAAAATCCTCAACAACTTTGACAATTTTTCAAGGCGCGCAAGGTTGGATAACTGTCAAAACCCAATTTTTCAACCTTTTTGCAATAAGTTGGGCCCACGCAACACTATTTGAGCAGTTAGGGAGCAGGAACCGCCATTGTCACTTTGGCAAATCCCCGCTTGATAAGGGTTGGATCCACCCCCATGCAATCCCATCCCACCCTATCTTCATATTTGCCGCTCAACACTGTCAAAACAACCCCATTTCTAAGCATTTTCCAACACAATCCCATTTCTAAGCATTTTCCAGCACAATCCCATTTCTAAGAATTTTCCAACGCAAAAACAACACCAACCACCTCATAAATTAGCAAAAAGAAAGCCAAGATTGCCATCAAGACATCATCAACAATCCCAAAGCAGAAAATCAAACATCCAACATCAAGCCACAACATCAAAAAGCTCCAAAAATGCCAAACTTTTCCTTTTTCAGCAGAAACAACCTTCTGGACCTTGAAAAAGAAAAAACCACACTTTCTCTGCTATTCAGTGATGATGAAGATCAAAGAAAGAAAGAAATAGTTCTTTGCGATTTTTTGGCAGGCCATAAGCAGCTCATCAAGGAATATTTTTGCCATCATGCAACTTACAGCTCAAAATTCTTTGAGAGAAGATTCAGGATGAGCAAGAACATATTTGCAAGAATCTGAGAAGATCTTCAAAAACACAACAGCTTCTTGATCATGAAGGCAGTAATTGTCCTTGCATTATTGTCTTCTTCTTTTTTCAAGCTAGATGTTTTGTATTTTGATTTTATTTTTCATTAGGATTGTTGTTGCCAGATGGGTCTTTCTCCTCATCAAAAGCTTACCTCTGCAATCCATCAGCTAGCATATGGAAGTAGTGCAGATAGAACTGATGAATATGTAAGAATTGGAGAAACAAATTCCTGGAGAACATTGAAGCACTTCATCAATGGTGTGCTTGAGCTCTATGAGGGTGAGTATCTGAGGCCTCCAAGACCAGAAGAATGGAAGAGCATCCTGAATGAGTATGAGGAAAGAGAATTTGCAGGATTTATTGGCTCAATTGATGGAATGCACTGGAAATGGAAGAATTTTCCAAAAGGGGTAAGGAAAAGAAACCAAACATGATTCTAGAAGCTGTAGCAACTAAAAGCCTCAGAATATGGCAATGTTTTTTTGGATCTCCTGGTAAACTTATTATATCACTGTGCTCCACATAATTCATATTTTTGATAAATTATTATCAGGAATTTAGTTTGAAATCAAACCATGATTTTATTATTATATTCTGCATAAAACTGATTCAATCATTTTTGCTTTGAGACTTTTTTGAATAATTAAGGTGCACAAGACCATATCAAGTTCACAATCAATGGAAATTAATAAAATTAAGGATATTATTTTTCTGATGGAATATATCCCTCTTGGTGAACTTTTGTGAAAAATATCTCCCACCCCCAAGATGATGCAAGCAAACTTTATGGAAAACTCCAGGAAGCAGATAGAAAAGATATTGAAAGAGCCTTTGGAGTATTGCAAGCAAGATTAAGAATCATCAATCAGCCATGTTATTTTTGGGATATTGAAGTAGTGAAAAAGCTTAGGAAATGCTGTGTTATTCTGCACAAAATGCTAGTTGAAGATCAATCACCTGATTATGAGTTCACCCAAAATTCAAAATGTAGTTCCCAAATAGTTCCCAATCATTGTGATCCTCAAATAACTCACACTGTATCTGATTAGGGCGTATCAGAGTTAGCAAACCCACCATTGGAAAACTGCCTTTTTTTTTGACCAAAGCGGCCATTTTTAATGGCCAGTTTCTGAAATACACATACCCCCTAACTGGTGTATTTCAAAATGGCGGTTTTTATGAAAATTGTGGTTTTCAAACATCAAATGCGCCATTAAACCTGCCATTTATGAATCATCACCCATCCACCATCCATCACATCCAAAGCACCCATCCATGTCAGCAAATCCATACCAATCCCCTCTCCATCACATCACACACATCTCATCTCCATTGCTTCACATCTCTATTGCTTCACATCTCCATCTTCACCAAAATCCCATCATCATCTCATCAACCCACATCAAATTAACATCTTTCTCAAAATTTCCCATCAAACTTCCCAGCAGAAATTCAAAAATTCCAAAAATCTGACTGAACTTTTGTTAGTATTTGACTGCCATTCAGACTCTGATTCAGACTTCAATTTGTAATCAACTTGGTTTGTTTTTAATTCTCTATTACAAAAGCAATACATGGTTTCAAGAAGAAAAACTCTCCACAACACTATGTATGAAAGGCAAGAGCTTCATCTCCTCCCCAACTTAAGCTTCCAGAAACTTTTCTGAACTCTATTGCCTTCATTCATAAAGGTTTTGGAGATGATTGAAGACCACCACATCTTCCAGAACAATTCTTGAAATCCTCAATGCAATCCAGCTATCCAAATGGCTTTTGCTCTTTTTAGATTGAGAAAGATGGAAATGGGGAAGCAATTAATCAATTAGAAACTCTATTCTCAGTTTTTTATGGAACCATTGACTCATACACCAAAAGAGTCATGATTTCTATCCTATCTTTCTGTTGCTCAGTCCTTTTGTGGCCAACCAAAGAAGAACGCAAGGAGATATCTCAAGTAATGAAGAGTGAAGGATTTCCTGGTTGCATTGGGTTTGTTGACAGAAACACCATCCCCTTGAGTCAAAAACCCAAGCTAGATGGCAATCACTATTTCAATTGGAAAAAAGGCAATTGATTCATTTCTTTTCCAACACCTTTGATAAAAACTTTGATGAAACACTGACAAAACATTTTTTATCTGTTTGTTTATATACTCTGTGGCACTACAACTTGTTTGTGATAACAACAAGAAGTTCATATCACTCCATGCTGGCCTTCTGGGTTCTTTTCATGATTCATATGTTTTAAATTGGATGCAGACTGCTCAACAACCAGAGAACAACTTTGACCAAGATCAATACCTTCTGGCAAATTCAGCTTATTCTAGTGGGAAATATGTGGTTCCAGCATACCAGAATTTTTTGCTCAACAATCAAGGAAAAACCAATTTCAACTATCATCTTGCCCAATCAAAAGTTTGGATTGAGCATGCCATAAGAGACCTAAAAGGAAGATGGGAAAGCTTAAGGGAAATGCAAAAACAGCTTCAAAACCCCAAAGACATGAAGTTCCTGATGAACTGGATTATCACTTGTGTAATCCTTCACAATCTTTTGGCTGACATCAAAGATGAATGGGAAAAAATATTTGAAGATGATATTCCTGATCCACCTCAAGTCATCCCTGTCTCATCTTGTCCCTCATCTTCTTCTATGAGATAATGGATTCTTCCTCTCATCCTTGCTTGCCTTGATGAGTAATGTTTGATTTAAAATTAGGTAAAAAATCCTTTCACCAATTTTTTTTGGTTTTGGTTGTTCACCCAAGATTCCTAGGCTGAGTCAGGTTTTTTTTTCTCATTTGGTGGGGTGGACTTAGACAAAACAGACTAAAAAATTCCGAACCCCCCACCTCACCCCACCAAACCACCGGTCAAACCACCCACCTCACCCCACCAAACCACCGGGCGGTCCACTCCTTTCTCCTCACCAACCACCCCCACCTCACCCATCACCTCCCCTCATCCTTTGGTTGGCACTCCTCGTAAGCTTCCCCCCCTCCTCCTCATCCTCCCCATCATCCAATGCTTATCCTTTGATTCATCCACCTCCATCCCCCTTCAGCCCCCCCACCCCCTTGGTTCATTCCCCAGGTAAGCTCCCCCCTCCCTCCTCCTCATTCCCCTTTTCCCTCCCTCTCACCCCCTCTCACCCCCTCTCACTCCCTCCCACTTACTCACCAACACCCCCCCTCTCCCCCTCCCTTGGTCTCCCTCCCATCTTGCTTGGCTTGCGGGCCCCACCCCCCTTGCTCTTTCTCTGGTCTGCCCCCCCCTTGCTCTTGCTCCAGTCTGTCCACCCCTCCTTGCTTGGCTTGCCAGCCCAGCCCTCCCCCTTGGTCTTTCCTGGCTTGCTGACCCTGCCCCCCCTTGCTCTTGCTCTGGTCTGCCCCCCTCCTTGCTCTTGCTCCGGTCTTCCCCCCCCTCCTTGCTTGGCTTTCCAGCCCTGCCCTGCCCCTTGGTCTTGCTTGGCTTTCTGTCCCCGCCCACTTGCTCTCAATCCAGTCTGCCCCCCCTCCTTGCTTGGCACCCCCTTGCTCTTGCTCCAGTCCGCCCCCCCCTCCTTGCTTGGCTTGCTGGCCCCAAACCCCCTCCTTGCTTGGCTTGCCGGCCCCGCCCTCCCCCTCAGTCTTGCTTGGCTCACCGGCCCCGCCCCCTTGCTCTCAATTGGTTCTGCCCCCCCTCCTTTCTGGGCACCCCCTTGTTCTTGCTCTGGTCCACCCCCCCTCCTTACTCAGCTTGCCAGCCCAGCGCTCACCCTTGGTCTTGCTTGGCTTGTCAGCCCTGCCCCCCTTGCTCTCAATCTGCTCTGCCCCCCTCCTTGCTCTTGCTCTGGTCCACCCCTCCTCCTTGCTTGGCTTGCTGGCCCCACCCTCCCCCTCAGTCTTGCACGGCTTGCCGGCCCCACCCCCCTCACTCTCTATCCAGTCTGCCCCCCCTCCTCACTTGGCTCCCCCTTGATCTTTCTCCGGTCCCCCCCCTCCTCCTTGCTTGGCTTTCCGGCCCCGCCCCCCCTTGCTCCAGTCCGCACACCCCCTACTTGCTTGGATTGCTGGTCCCACTCTCCCCCTCAGTCTTGCATGGCTTGCCGGCCCCACCCCCCTTGCTCTCAATCCGGTCCGCCCCCCCCTCCTTGCTTGGCTCCCCCTTGCTCTTGCTCTGGTCCCCCCCCCCCTCCTCCTTGCTCCACTTGCCAGCCCCACCCTCCCTTGCTCCGGTCTGCCCACCCCCTCCTTGCTTGGCTTGCCGCCCTTGCCCCCCCCCCTTGGTCTCCATTGGCTTGCCGGCCCCACCCCCCACCTTGGTCTCCCTTGGCTTGCTGGCCCTGCCCCGCACCTTGCTCTCATCGGCCCCTCCCCCCCTTGATCCCCCACAAGCCACCCCCCTCCCTTGCCTTGCCACCGGGAGCCATCCCCCCTGGCCCACCTAGCCCAACCCAAGGCCCGGCCCAATTTCCTTGCACCCCAGTAAGTTTTTTTTTTTTTTTTTTGGTGATGATGTGAGCTTTTTTTTGGTAATAAGCCCAGCACAATTAGTTCATTCCCACGCCAAGTAATATTTTTTTTTTTGGTGATCACGTTACTGACATGGGTTTTTTTTAACCCTTCTTTGACCCCTTTTCCTTCAATTCCATCCCTTCTCCCACTGCACACACAATGTTATACTCCAAATTGAATCCCTTCTTGATCCTCACCCCAAGCAGAGAATTTTCCTGGGAGGGAACAAGATGGAAGGAGATGAGGTGACAAACATAAAGAGAGGTGGCAAGCAGAGGGCTTTGAAGAAAAAGACGTATCAAATGAGGGCATCAGAAATATTTTTGGAACTTGAAGATTGGGGCATCCATGAAAAGGTTGTATGGTCTGGACAGAAAATTCAACCTTTGGATCTGTATCCTGCAATCACTTCCAAAAAGAAAAAGAACAATCAAAAACCCTCAACCACTGATTTCAAACATGCCAAGCAGAAAATCAAGCAATTCCACTTCTTTAGCCATGGAAAATTAATTGCTCTCAATAAATCTTTTCACAACAGTCTTGTTTCAATAATTGAATTTGTCCTGTTGGAGAACATTTCTGACCAAGACAAGAAGTAAATCAACTTTGTGACAACTTTCCTTCACCAGTCAAAAAAAATTGTTGACACTTTTGGTCCCTCAAGATATTGGGGTGGAAAAATGTGGGTAATTGGATGGCAAAAATTGATGGAACCCTTTGAGTTATTTGGACGCTATGTGAAGAAATCATCTATTCAATCTCCCCCTCAAGAGTATGATTTTCTCAATCTTAAGGCAGACAAAGTCTCTCAAATTTTAGGACAAATGTTTTGCAATTTGGCCAGACTTCCCTTTGAATCAAAGCGTGAAATAATGAAGGACAATGGCATCCCCTCCTTCTCATCACTTGAATTTGGCTCTTGGTCTACTCCCTTTGACTGCTCTCCGCATGTCACTTTCACATCCAACTCATTTTACAACTCACCTCACATTGAAAAAGGGGACATCTCTGAGTATTCCTTTTTAATTGCAGTTCCAACCAAGAAATCAAATGGACAAATTATTGAAACTATGGATGAGAATATGAAGTATCAGACAGCCAATTAGTTTTTCCTGACCTTGACTTTGGAATTGATTTCAAGCAAAAAGGTACAGTGAAAATGGTTTGGGAAGCCAATAAGTACAAGCACTGTACTTTTCCTGCTGTGGAGACTGCCACTCATACAAGAATGGCAATTTCAATGCAAATCAAGAAAACCACTCCAAACACTTGCAGGGATATGGGGAGTGGGAAAATATACTCCAGGAAAAAAATATAAATAAAAAGAAAAAATATTCTTTATTGGTGAGGTTAAAAATTGTCTTAAGCATTTTTGTAATCAAAAATATTTTCTTTTTCTTTTTAAGTTTTTCATCAAAGCAAATATATTTAGCCCAACATTTGAGTAATCTGCTTTAATTCATCTACTGTTCTACTGCTACCAATGAATGCTGCAGCCATTGACCACTTATCCTTTTTTTCTTGTGCCAGTTGTTCCCTCTCCATTTCCAGTTGTGCTTGCTATCAATCCTTCTCCTTTTCCTCTTTTTGAGATTCTAGCTCAGCCTGTTTCAACTTCCACTCAGAATCCCATTTTTGTTGATGAGCCAAAATCTTGGCTTTCTGCTTGTGAAAATCAATAGCCAGTTGAAAATCCCACTTCTCCTTTTCAAACTGAAGTTTTTCAGATTCAATTTGCAATTTCACTTTTTTTCAGAGGGGAATAGGAATGAGCTTGATTTTGAAAGCAAGGAGAATCCAAGGGGCTTCCTTGAATCTTGCTTCTCCATGATCTCCTCAAAGCCCAAAAAATATGAAGTTTTTCTCCTCTTTTGAATGCTATTGAGGTTGATGTTGATGGAATTGGAGGCCTTTTTCTTTCCCTTTGTAGAGGAGGTTTGTGTGGGAACATCATTGATCTCATTTGAAGGGGATGTGGGAGGCCCCATTGGCTTGATTTTTCATCCATTCAGGAATGAATGAGCCTGTTGATTTCAAATCTAAATCAGTCAGGATTAACCAGACAGAGGAGAAAAGGAATTGGTTCCTTACTTGAGCAGATGTTGATGGCAATGGTGATACAGGAATGACATCCTCCTCATTGGCCATGTTCTCCAGTTCTTCCACCCCAGGAAGAGAGCAATCAAAATAAGCAAGTGAGGGGTCCAAGGTTGGGTTTGACTCATCAATCAATGCAGAAGTAGAAGTTATTGGAGCTGATTGTGTTTAAATATCCTCCTTGGAATTGGATGGGGGCCACTCAATGGCAAAGGTTTCATCAAGGTCCTCATTGATAGGCTGAGCATCCCCAGCCAGGTCCTTGGCATCAACTGAATCAGAGTTTTGGGAATCAAAAGCAGCTAGAGGGGTGATTTTGGCCTTCTTTCCAAAGATTTCATCCATTTGAATATCAAAAGGACAAATGGAGTCCAAATTATCAACCACCAATTTGATCCCCTTGGCATTGTTTGAGTTGGTGATACCAAAGCCGGTGGAGATTTAGATGGAGTGGGCCTTTTTTTAATTGGATCATTAATTCTTTAATTGCTCCCTGATCTGTTTGGATGACAGATCCAGCCTACCTTTTGTTTTTTTCTTGAGTTCATTGGCCATCAGGAGCTGACAATTGACCTTAGAGGATGAAGGTTTGCCAAGGTGTGTTGCATTGTCAGATCCAAAGCAAGCATTGTAGTTAGACGGAATTTTGAGCCAGTTTACCAGGATGATGTTATCAGCTCTCTTGAGATGACTTGAGCCTTTGGAAGCTGATGGGGGAGGATTTTTGGATTTTGAGTCCCTGGGAGATGTTTGCTTTGTTCCATTGGATTGTTTAGTGGACTTGCAGGGGTAGGATTGCTGAGGGGCCATTATGAGAATGATGAAGAAAAAAGGATAGGAAGAGAGAAGAGTGATGAAGTGAAAAGAGGGATAAAGCAATGAGAGTTATGATGTGATGAAAGCAATAAAGCAATGAGGGTGAGGGAGTGATGAGGATAGTGATGCAATGAGACTTAGCTGGATGTGATGAAAGTGATAAAGGGATGAGAGTGATGAAGTGATGAGGATATTGATGCAATGAGATTTAGCTGGATGTGATGAAAGCAATAAAGTGATGAGAGTGATGAAGTGATAAGGATAGTGATGAAGAGATTAATAGCAATGAATGAAATTTTGTTCCAATGAGGTTGGAGTTAGAATTTTTCTGAGGTTGGAGGTGGAAAACCAGGCCTGTATGCACTGGAAAGGTGGTGGAAGCCTTTATATAACTTACTTGAAAAAACCTACTTATTTCCAGGTAACTCTGAAACGTCTGATGTAAAATAAGTGGGATTTTTTGATTTTTAATGGTGGGTTTTAAATTTTGGATTTGGTTTGAAACCCACCATTAAAAAATGGTGGGTGCACTTAACTCTGATACACCCTATTATATATAAAGAAATGCCAATCTTTTTAATTCTGGATTACATTCCCAGCTTAGAGAATATTTGAAAGTACACAATTGGTTGTCCAAAGGAATGAGTAATTATAAGCATTGGCTCAATCAGTAAAATATAAATGGAAAATTTTCCCATTTGATGTTGCATTATTTCAATGAAATTCAATAAAATTAGTTTTTGTCCTGGCATATTATTTCTCATTTTTTATTCATTGTGAATTGAAATTTGCAGATAATTTTTTATTGGTTGTGGATTAAAATTTTCAGATGAATCTCACTGCAGTATCTGATTTTCTATTACCATATTTGATGA